>PVKC010036205.1:0-13293 GCA_004027635.1 Crocidura indochinensis
TTTTGGTTTTTGGGCCACACCTGGTGACGCTCAGGGGTTACTCCTGGCTATGCGCTCAGAAGTTGCTCCTGCCAGTCACGGGGGACCATATGGGGAACCGGGGGATCGAACCGAGGTCCGTCCTATGTTAGCGCAGGCACCTTACCTCCAGCGCCACCGCCCGGCCCCCCAAATAATCTTTTAAGAAATGATGACTTCTGGTCCAGGATATAGTTAAAACATGTACTGAAGATACTACAAAAACTTTTCTGAAGTTTTTTTTATTAGCCAAGCAGACCCTCATTATTTTCGAGACACAGCCACTGGAAGTTGTATTCTAGGTTTTATTCAGAATTCATACCTTAATTAGTTTTCCCATGCCCTAACCACCTAAAAGGCCCAAAGGACATATTTATCTGGGTAAAATCTATTACTGTATTACATTCTTCAGTTAATCATCACTTTTGAAACTCTAAATTCTTGCCTCTCACAATGTGGTTTGCCTTTGATATTTCAATGTAGGAACTTAAAAATGTGTTGCTATGGTATTCTTGGGAGGGGAAGAAGGGTGAGAAGAAAATCCTCATTCTAGATTTCTGGTTCTAATACTCACTTTTGGAAAACCATCATCTTGTTTATACATTAATACCACTATTTATAAAATTTACATAACACTTTCTTTCAAAACAAAATAAATTGTTCTTCACATCCATTATTTCATTTATCCCTCTGAATTATGGTGAGAACATTTACTTCATCCTATTTTAATGGAAGAATCTTAACCACAAAAGATCCATTATCTTTCTTGATGTGGATAAACAGCCTTTAAATAAAGTGCCTACATCAATTGGAGAATAAACCCTCAATGACAGAGTATTTGTTAATATACTGAATGGGAATGACAAAGGAGAAGCTGGAATTGTGCCAACATTATTCTTTTTTAAAAAAATGAATATTTGGTTTGGGGGGTATTATTCATAGATGGCATTTAAAATGCTTGGATAGGGAGCTCTGAAACAGAGCTAGGATTGGGTCCTAGTTCTAGGACAGACATAAGTCTCCATACCTTGACTTGACTCCACATATTGTGGCATTCCATTGAGAGCCAAAAAGACACAAGAAAAACTTGGGATCCCTGGATCATAGCAACCAGAGTGTATGGGAACAGCACCACCAAGGATGTGTGACAGTGTACACTGCAGCTAAAACTGTATAAACACCATATTCAAGGAGGCCCAACCCCCAACCACGATGATAATGACAACAGAAAAAGGGGAAAGAAATGAGAAAATTAAAAAGAACACAAAAGAAACACAAATTTCAATCCAGGAAAACATATATATTTTATTATTAAGAAATATATATTATTAAGAAATTAAGTGGGTCAGAAAAACAGCTCTAAGGACCAGTGCCAACTTAGCATCCTGGAGGCCCAGGTTGGATCCCCTGAGCACTCAGAGCACAGAGACAGGAGTATCACTAGGCCATGCTAGAGGTGGCCACAAATCCCCCAAATATCAGTAAAACTCAGTTATTTTATGAACGACTGTCTTTGAAATTATCACTATCTAATTTTTTAGAATCTCACATGTAAATATCACCATTCATTATTGAAAGCAATGGGTATTTTTTTTTGTCTACTACTAGCTAAATTGCAATTAGTACCAAAATTCTATTTTGCATTTTTGTGTTAGCTGTCTGTGACATGTGATATAAAAATATATTTTCCAGGAGTCAGATAAGTAATTTCTCATTTTTAACTGTCAAATAAATTTGAAAGAACCTCCAGCTCTGTGCAGTATTTATACAATCCTATCAATATGATTTAAAGTGAAAAGTATCCTTCAGGAGCAATGATAATGTTGTTGGTGCATAGCCAGTATCCATTTTCTACCTTCTTTAAAATAACAGAATCCAAATGTCTTAGGAGGGACCAAATTTACATGGAAAAACAAAAGCAGCTTCTGTTTCTCAGATATCTCTCCAGGTGGAAAGGCACATCTTAGAGGAAGCTTTATGTGGTTTCCTTAGAATAATGGCCTAACTCCATAGATATGTAACTTGCCAGTAGTCTATCTATTTCTCCTGCTAGCAAGGTCAAGTGCCTTTCTGCCAAGAGAATAAAAATTAAATCCAAAGGATAGCAGAGCACAAAGCAAGAAGGTCAATGTACCCTTAGTAATGTAGAAGACTCTGGGGTTGACCCAATCTTGGACCATGTCCAGGAAATTTTAGGGCATTATGAACCAAGACAATCTAAGAGTATGTGTCACATTCTGTTACTCTCAAATGAATGCAATTCCTTTTTTGAGGGGAGGGCTTTTTTGATATTTTTATTTAAGCACTATGGTTACAAACATGTTTGTAGTTGGGTTTCATTCTTAAAAACTACACCCCCCCCTTCAGTGCAACCTTCCCACCACCTATGTCCCCCACCCCTTACCTGTATTTGGGACAGGCATTATATTTCTCTCACTCACTACCATTGTCATAATAGTTGTTTGTGTAGTTATTTCTCTAACTGCATTCACCACTCTTTGTTGTAAGCTTAATATAGTGTGTCGATCCTTCCAGTCCTCATCTCTATTATCTCTGGGTATTATTACAATAATGCCTTTTATCTTTCTTGAATTCCATGTATGAGTGAAACTATCCTGTGTCTATCTCTCTCCCTCTGACTTATTTCACTCAGCATAATAGCTTCCATATCTATCCACGTATAGGAATTTTTCATGTCTTAATTTTTCCTCATGGCTGCATAGTATTCCATTGTGTATATGTACCACAGTTTCTTTAGTCACTCATCTGGGTTGTGTGCAGATTCTGGGTATTGTAAATAGAGCTACAATAAACATAAGAATGCAGAGGGCATTTTTGTATTGCATTTTGTGTTCCTAGGATATATCCCTAGGAGTGGTATAGCTGGATCTTATGGGAGCTCAATTTCCAATCCTTAATGATAAAATCCCAACAAATATATTTCCCATCAGATCAGATTCACTCTGTTCTTCAGCATGGCAAATCAAAATGGAGAATGTGCAGATGTTAAGTCTCACAAAACATATTTTCCATCTTTACTGTGAAAAACTCTTTTTTTAAAAAAAGCATTCAAGCTCTTTTAAAGTATTTCTCAGTCACTCAGAAGTGTGAAGTCAGAAGGAATTCACTGGAAACAAACTTGGCTAAAGAATTAACAGGGCAACCCACTCTGCTATACATTTTTGTCTATAAACCAAATAAGGAAAACTTGCTTTTCAGACTCATTGGTATTCTTCAGCGTGTCCCCATTTTACGAAAGCTTATAGCTAAGTGGGAGGAGTGACTCACAGAAACAATTTTGTGCATGTAAATCTCAATCCATTGAATGAAATTTGAAGCATTCTCTCCAAAATACCAAAGTCTTAGTCTTGTGTTTCGTGCCATGCACGATCAAATACAAAAGTCTTAAATTATCCAAGATTGTCACACTTGAGCCTCCTCAGACTGAGGATATTTGTACAACCTTGCTTAAAGTTGACAATTGCTGATTAGGAATTACAACCATTCACTTATTTTAGCCTTCAAAAATGTACAATGCAAGGGCATAACAATGATTTCACATCTTCCATTGGGAATGTGTTTGAGAGCTACAAAAACTATAATAAAAAATAAGAGAAACTGGTTTTATCTTTTCACAGAATAATAAACTGGAAGGTAGTTGGCTCGGAGCTGAAATAGAAACTGAAAGAGAAGATGTCACCAAACTACATCTGTTTTTCTGTTTTATCATCTTATGTGATTTTCCTCTTCAGGGTTCTAAGATCTCTGCTGCATTCCAAGCAGGGAAGCAGAAAAATAGTAAGACTCAAAGTCATGAACCTCCTTTTTTTGTTCAAGAGTGAGTGAGATCCAGAAATCTCCAGCTAATCCTTGTATTATTGGTCACTCCTAGCTTCAAAGGAGGTTGAAATGTGTAATGATTCATTTTCATACTTGCATAGAAGATAGAAAAAAGGTGGAAAGAGATGCTGAAGGAACAACTCAAGGCATCTTTATTCCACCAGACGGTTCTGTTTATACCATTTACATTGGTCTCACCACCATTGTGCTTACAGGAGCAAAGTATTTGCTCCACAATTTGTGCTAAACACCTACAGTCAAGTGGATCCAACCATTCAGCCAACTCTGACCTCTATTATGAATGCAAATTTATGACTATATCATTATAATTTCAAACTAAAAGACAAGCTCCCTGGAGAGCTTTCCTATGAAAGTGTAGACTTAATTATATAGGCCTTTCAAAAAGTATTCTGAGATACATGGTAATGTAAAACTGCACTAAATCATAATACATGGAGGAAAAAAATTTGGAAATATTCTTGGAATACTTTAGTCTTCTTTTAGACCAGATGTTTCAAACTCAATTTACCTGGGGGTCACAGGAGGCAAAGTCAGGGTGATCCTTGAGTGCAAAGTCAGTAGTAAGCCTTGAACATTGTGGGGTGTGACCCAAACAACTAAAACAAAACAAAACAAAACAAAAAAAGATTCCTCTAGTGCAGGGCCACAAAATGTTGTATGGAGGGCTGCAAACGGCCCACAGGCCATGAGTTTGAGACCCCTGTTTGAGACACTTTCACTAGAGATACCATTTATCCATTTGGTATCAGAACAGTATTAAAACATGGGATTTGGGGGCCCAGGAGATAGCATGGAGATAAGGTGTTTGCCTTTCATGCAAAAGGTCATCAGTTCGAATTCCAGTGCCCCATATGGTCCCCCGTGCCTGCCAGTAGCAATTTCTGAGCATGGAACCAGGAGTAACACCTGAGCACTGCCAGGTGTGACCCAAAAACAAAAACAAAAACAAACAAAAAAAAACATGGGATTTCTGATACCCAGTCCTAATACAGTTACTGCAAAGGAATCCTGAAAACAAAAATCTTTTCAATCATATTATAGAATGCAAAATTGGGATTAAAAAATGTTCAGCATGTCTAGCAAACTTTCCCCATTTTTTCTGCATTGAATCTTTCCCCCAGTGTATAGTGTGGCTCCTCCGAACATTTTAAGATATAGTTCTTATCCAGGAAGACTGAATGATTCATGAAGAAATATATAAAAAGCTTCCTTTTGAGTATATACAGGACTTCAACTATGTAAAACTAGCCGAACTCGTGCTATCTTAATTAGAAAGTGCTTGCATTTAATGTTCAGAATTATTTTGATCCAAAATGTAAGAAAAACAGGGGTGAGATTCTCTTTTGACACTCCAATGTCTTTGGTAAAAAGTGTAAATGCTCCATGAGCTTTCCTCTTTCAATCCTCGTAATATGCTGATATATAAAACATCAAACCAGTCTCACTAGAGAGAGAAAATGACCTACAAGGGGCAAAACTTCTCAATACAGTAAGAGGGAGACAGTAGAGAAGTAGAATGAAGAACATTCAAGGATTATCAAGGTGTATGCATGGGAGAATAAAGGGCAAATCTTAAGGCCTGAGTTTCCTTTTCATATTTCATATTTTAACACTCACTGGTCACACTAGATTCTTCTTGCCAGTAGGTGAGCTACTGATAGTAACTATGAGGAAAATAAATTCCTTATACACTAGACCTAGATAACAGTTTATATATATACATATATATATATATGCCTTAAAGATGAGTTATAAATTCAAGTATTATCTCTAAGGCACTTCTTCCAACAAAGAACATCTATGGGAAAAAAATCTCACAAAAACACTATTGATGACAAGAGCAGTTGGAAATGATCACTCTGGACAAGAAAGGGATGCTGCAGGGAGATAAAGTGATATGCATGATACTTTTTCAGTAACAGTATTCCAAACTACAGTTCCTAAAAGATAAAACAGGGAGAGAGATTAAGACAGAAAGAACGAAAGGAAGGAAGGAAGGAAGAAAGGAAGGAAGAAAGAAAGCAAGGAAGGAAAAAAAGAAGAAAGAAGAAAGAAAGAAAGAAAGAAAGAAAGAAAGAAAGAAAGAAAGAAAGAAAGAAAGAAAGAAAGAAAGAAAGAAAGAAAGAAAGAAAGAAAGAAAGAAAGAAAGAAAGAGAAAGAAAGAAAGAAAGAAGAGAAAAGTGTCTTTCATAGATTCATGTGGGAGGAATGAGAGGAAAATTGGTGAAATTGGTGGTGGAAACTCAAACATCAACAACTTTTCAACTCTGTTTCTTATGATTCTATATAAAAAAAATAAAAACACTATGGGGATATCTTTCCTACAAGTTCCTACAAGTTTAAAAGCCCTCAATACAGTGTGCAAACTTTTTAGATTATATTATGTTTTCTGATTACTTAATTCATATATTCATCACCTTTTCAAGTACCTAATTTTTGTAAGAGTGCTAGCAAATCACCTCAGTGAAATATTTCTCATTTTAAAAGTTTTATTGAGAAATCGTCCATTACTGGAAGGGTTCAATAAGTTTTACCAAAAAAGAGAGAGATTCTGCATTATTAAATAACTATGAAATTAGGAAATACTTAAAACTCAAAGTAAGTCAGCCGTTTTTTTATTATTATTGAATAAGGCTTCAATTTCAGAAGGTCTTTTTAAGGTATCACTTTGCTTGGGTACAAGATCAAGAGGTTAAATGAAGTAATTTCTAAACTCATAATTCCCCCAAAATGACATAGTTCTTATAAGTCAGCACTATGCTCTAAACAAGGAGAGTCAAATACAGAATCTTGGTGTCTTGTTCTTAATCCATTGAGCATGTCAACGAATTGCTAGTCATTGATTTCTCTCATGCTTACAGTGTATAAGTGATAAAGGATTTTATTAGCATTTCCCAGAGATGGCAGCAGATAAAAGTGACTAATATGTTTTCAAATGCATTTTGATAACACGGAGGAAAATGTTCAATACTGAAAATACAACATACATAGATTTTTGTCTTAGCGTCTACTGACAAGATGTGGCTTCATATATAATGCTAGTAATCCAATTACAGTAATAGCTATTTAAATATGTACTAGGTTTTCTTCAGTCTGGATTTTGTCCCACATTGATGGTGCTCAAGGCTTACTCTGAGCTCTGCAGTCAGGAATCACTCCTGACATTGCTCAGGGAACCAGATGAAGTGCTAGGGATCAAGTCTGCCCTCTTTACTACATCGCTGGCCTCCTGATATCTTTTTAACTGAGATCACATGTGTCCCTAAAACCTAGTTATTATTTGGACCAGAGCAATAGTACAGGGGGCAGGGTGTTTACCTTGCACATGGCCAACCCAGCTTTGATCTCGGGCATCTTATATGGCCTCCTGAGCCTGCCAGGAGTTATTCCTGAGTGCAGAGCCAGGAGTAACCCCTGAGTACTGCCATATCAACTCAAAATAAAAACAAAACAAAACAAAAACTAGGAAGATGCAGTCAGTCCAGTATTTTCAACTCCCTAAGCAGAGATAAAGTTGAGGAGTTCAACTCCAATGTTTGTTTTTGTTTTGCTCTGTTTCACCACGTCAGCAATCAAACCCAGGGTGTCACATAAGCTAGACAAGTGATCTACCCTAGAGCTCTACTCCCAAGCCCTCAAATGCTTTTAAAATAGAAAATACTTCCTGTCCAGGCAAGACGTTTGCCCACTAAGTTAAATTAGAAGCCCCAGAAATGATGCAAGTGGCAATCAGAGGAAAACTCTAATCTATGAAAAGGAGAGCATCAGCCAGTCTCCAGTAGAAACAACCCTGAGATTTGCTCAATAAACTATGATCCAAGAGTGCTGGGAGGAAAGGGAGAAAGGCCCTTGGGGTGTCAGTGGAAGGAAAGATGCAAGTGTCACAGTTCTGCAAAGACAGAATGTGCTCTTCTAAAAACAATTTTTTGAAGTAAATAAAAAGGACTAGTGAGTGACGCCCCCAAAATGGGAGGAAGAGAATAGCAGCATGATTTAAGAACTTCTTCCCCACTGGGCAGATTATAAGGTACAGAGACTCTGCAGCCTCCCCTAGCAGCAGAAGAGGATTCAGACTCAGTCCTCCCCTATCTCCAGCTGGGGTGCAGCCAACAAAAGCAGATGGCCAGAAAGCACTGGTGGGGGACCCTGTCATACACAGCAAGCTCCAGACCCAAAACAGTACTTTTTCACCGAGGGCCAAAAACTCAACTCTTTTAGAGGCTTTCTGGGGAGACGTTTTCTAGTCCTTTTGGGAACACCAAAAGGACTCAGAAACTCCTGAAGTATCATGCAAACCAGATTGAAACAGCACCAAATATTCTCTAGGATTGAAATTGTTGGAATCACAGCCCACAAAGGAGTTGAGGGTCTGTATGCTAAACTGTGTGTGAAGATCTAGATTTGGGGACTGGAAAGAGAGAATTCAGGGGTTAAGGTTCATGCCTTGTGTACAACAGAATCCAGTTCTATTCCTAGCACTACATGGTTCCTCTAAACGTGGCCAGGTAGAGCCCTGGAGCTTCCAACAACAGAGTTAGGAAGGCCTGGTAGCCCTTGGCAATGCAGAATTCAAGCAGTGCTCATTTCCTCAGACTCACATTGAACCAAGGGTCCAATTGGCTGAGAATCACTGGGGAGGGCCTGAGCACCACTTGGGAGACCCCCAAAAGATAAAATTAAAGATAAGGTTTGAAAAGAATCTGAGAACTTCTAAAGAAGCATCCAGAACGTCAAGGAAACCATCACTGGAATGAGAAGAGGCAAATGACATCAGAACCAATTCTAAAGCAAATCAGGAGATTGGCGTGTAACGGGTTTAAAAGCTGCCATTATAAAATTGCTTTACCCAGCAAATTATCTGAAAATAAGTAAGGGGAAAATAAGGGAAAGGGGAAGAAAAAAAAAAAGGCTATCTCAGCAAAGATGTCTGTTAACTTCTCAATAGAACCAAATGACAATTGAAGGATTAAGAGATACATGAGGAGGAGGAAATAGTCCCTGAATATGATAGAAGATAGAAGGGATCTTGAAAAGTTTCCTAGGATGTGTGCTCTGAGCAACAAAAAACAAGTGCCTCAACTTAGAAAAGAGCATCCCAGGACACTCAAAGAGCACTAACATTCCTATCATCAAAGGGTTAGAGAGTGAAGCAAAATAGTAGGGGCCTGGAACAATGCCAAAAAAACACCCTAAATTTGGTGAAAGACACAAATCTAGATGTTAGGATCTGAAGTCAAAGAACGAGACCACCACAATTGAAATAAATCAAAGCAAAGCTTTAATTCATCAGTCAGGGCCACCTTCACAGAAGGTGACACCCACCCCAAGGGGTCACAAGCCAGGTTATACAGGGCTAGAAGCAGAAAATTTTGATCTTTCAGTTCATTGGCTGTTGTCGAGGGGTTCTAGGGTGTTTCATCGTGTCCTTTTATGGCTTGATATCTAGGACTGTATATTGTGATTTATAGAGCTTTGAGATCTACTTCATTATTGTTGGGATAGAAACTTAGCCCTTAAATGGAAACTTAACATTGGGTGGACAAAATGGAGTCCCTTGTGCTCTAGGCTTCACATCAGAAATTTCAGAAACTGATCAATTTCCAAACAAAATAACCACACACCCAAAAAAACATTTGATGACTAAGCTTCTAGACAACTGAAGACAAAAAAAAATCTTAAAACCACAGAGAAATGGCAGAGGGCCTTTGGCAGAATAACAACTCAGACACCAATTATTTCCTCTTCAAAAGCATGAAGACCTGAAGGAAATGGCACCTTTTGTGGAACAAAACCTTTTGTTTTGTTTTGTTTTGTTTTGTTTTGTTTTGTTTTGTTTTGTTGAGAGGCCATATATAAAGGTATTCAGGGTTTATTCCTGGCTCTGTATGCAGAGATCAATCCTAGAGGCCTGGGTGACTATAATCACTGCCAGGAATTGAACCCTGTACAAGGCAAACTCCCTACACATTTTACTACTGTCTCTGGTTCCGGAAATGGCACATTTTTTTAAATGCTGAAGGTGAAGATCTGTCAATCACAAATATATTGAATCTATGAGTTTCCTGGGTTATATTGAAGATTCAAAACTAAATGTAATAATGCTGTCTCACACTCAAAATAACAGTTTTTAAAAAGAAAGGAGAGTACAGAGATCTCTCGTGAATATGAAAACAGCAAAACATTGTGAAAAATATACAGAGTTATACATAAAAACACCTTAAATAAAAGCTAACTCCTATAAATAAGTAACTGGCAGGATGGCCATAAAAGGGGGAATAAAAAATATGAAAAATGAAATAAACAGAATGTGTGATAAAATAGCGAACATAAACTGCAATAGGAGACTGAGAAATTGCATTACTAATCTGTCACTAGTGGAAATGCCAATAGCGTGTCTTCTCTAGAAAATGACTGAGAAATTTCTTTATAAACTAACCATGAAATTGCCATAAGAATCAAGAATCTTTCCTCCAGGTGTTTATCCCAAAGAAATGAAAAGCAGTATTCACACAAAACCCAAATACAAATGTACATAAACCCTGATGTGAAAGGTCAGACAAACTGTGGTACATCCACACTTATGGAATACCATGTAACAATGAAATGGAGCAAAGCATTGGTGTCCACAATAGCTTGACTAAATTGATGGGAATTGTGTTGAGGGGTTGGGAAATAATCCCAAAGATCCTATAATCTGTGGTTCAAACCTATAATATTCTTGGAATGACAAAATTACAGATAATAGAAAACAGATTGATGTTTGCAAAGGATAGGAATGGAACCAAAGAGAGAATGGGAGGTGTATGCAGTTCTAGAAAGGAGGGATCAAAGATTTCTTGAGGCATTGGGATAGTTCTATATCTTGATTGTAGTTACGGATATGCAAGCCACCAAATCTAGTGATTAAATGGCATACAAGTAAATACACGCATAAATATAGAACTGCTGCTGAGAGCCAAAAATTAATAATTAGTTTTTTAAAAATTGGTGAGGTCCACCACAGAGACTGGCACACATCACAAAGAGCAAGGGGAACCAGTGCTAGCATGAATACAAGAGGAAGAAACTCTCATTCACTGCTGGTGGGAATGCCATCTAGTCCAGGCTTTTCTGGGAAACAATATTGATATCCTTAAAAACTGGACAACTTGATCTTCCCTATGATACAAAAATACCACTTTTAATGATATACACCACGAACACAAAAACACAATTCAAAAATACTCTTTGCAGTCCTTGTGTTCATTGCAGCACTATTTACAATAGCCAGAATCTAGAAACAACCCAGGTTTTCAACAATAAATGAGTGGCTAGAGAAACTGTGGTATATCTACACAATGGAATACTATGCAGCTGTTAGGAAAAAGGAAGTCATGAAATGTGCCTATACGTGGATGAATATGAAAACTATAATGCTGAGTGAAATGAGTAATAGGGAGAGAAACAGACACAAAATAGTTTCACTCTCATCTGTGGGATTTAAGAAAAATAAAAGACAGTATGGTCATAATGCCCAGAGACAATACAGATGAGGTCTGGAAGGAGCAGCCCATGATATGAAGCTTACCAAAAAGATTGATGAGGATAGTTAAAGAAATGACTTCACTAACTACTACTATGACAATAATAGTGAGAGAGAGAGAAATAGAATGCCTGTCTCAAAGACAGATATATGTGGAGGAAAGGGAAATGGGAAACATTGGTGGCAGGAAAACTCCACTGGTGAATAGTGGTGTACATACAAAGACTAAAACCCAACTATGAACATTTCTGTTACCACAATGCTAAATAAATTATTTTTTAAAAAATGGTGAGATCAGAGCTGGAGGATAGCACAGTGAGTAGGGCATTTGCCTTGTATCTTGCACGTTGCTGACCCAGTTTCAATCCCAAGCATTCAATATGATCCCCTGAGCCTGTCAGGAATAACCACTGAGCACCACTGGCTGTGGTTCACATACACACACAACACACACACACACACACACACACACACACACACACACACAATCCTGGTGAAATCAGAATAAGATCTGTAGGATATATCATTGTTGGTTTTCTGGCTGTGATAACCTATAATAGTTTTTCAAGATTAGGGGAAATGGAGTAAAAGGCACACCAAGAAATCTTCACATTATTTTTTTTAAGTCTTCACATTATTTTTGCATGAAAATCTTCATCTCAACATTCAAAATGTAATTTACAAAACTGAGGGAACATTGTAGGAAGGAAATAAGTTTTTCATATAGGCTTAATAAATACTTTACACATTAACTTCGAAGGTAAAAGAAATAAAAACAATTAAATGGAGAGAGGTGATTGGTCCCACTTCTCCAGGGACCCAACTTCATCACCCGCAAAATAGACACTCTCCTCTTGACACAGTTGGAAAGAGGATCTTCAGTGCAAAAAAGGTTCAACGTGAATCTGTAAAAAAAGCAAGTGAACACAGTTTTGGACAAGTCTATACTCCCTAACACTCTCTAAGGCATCTTTCCCTGTATGCCTCCCAAATGCAAAAGTCACAAGAGAAAAAGAAAAAATATTTGAGACTAGCATAGTCAATGTTTTTAATAACCTATAGAGACCATCTTTTAAAATAAAACTGAAAATAGCTACTCAGAGTGAATATAGCCACGGACGTATTTTAGAAGACAGAGGTTGTTAATATGAACCAAATTTCCTTCTGTCAAAAACACAGACACCTAGGTATAAAGAGTTCCAAAAATACTGAAATATGTGGAATAGTTAAGTCTAAAAAATTAAGATAAACTGCAGATAACAAGAAATCAAAATAGAAAGAAAATGATTATAAGAATAGAATATATATAAGATATAAGAATAAGAGTCATGTACATTAGGAATATAGACACAGACAATAATGTCTAAAGGCTGATGTTTTCATACGTGTTGAGAGGCTCATGAAAATAAAACAAGTTTTGTGCTCATAAAACTACTATGTGCCTTAAATATTACTGTGAAAGATTTGTAGTTCACTTTGCCCACAATAAAAAAAAATAAACACTCAAAAAAATAATAATGTATGGTTTATAAGACCACTTCAAAAAACAGAGGGACACACCAGAAATGTTTGACTTCTTTGTTTAAGAAAAATTAGAGGGCCAAAGCGATAGTATAGAGGTAAGGCATTTGTCTTGCACATGGGCAACACAGGATGAATGATGGTTCGAATCTCGGCTTCCCATATGATCCCCCAAGCCTGCCAGCAGCGACTTCTGAGCACAGAGCTAGAAATAATCCCTGAGCATTGCCGGAAGTGACTAAAATAAAACAAACAAACAAACAAAAAAAAAAAAACCTAATAAGATAGTCTGGAAATAGAAAGAAAACTTGAATTTTCTAGTGACTCTGAAATAATGGGGAAATGAATATTCTTTGGATTAATAAATCCCT
>PVKC010036206.1:0-13251 GCA_004027635.1 Crocidura indochinensis
GCTACCTTAGGATGGACTGCTGTTTGATCATCCGGCATCCCATATGTTCCCCCAAGTCAGGAGCAATTTCTGAGTGCATAGCCAGGAGTAACCCCTGAGCATCACCGGGTGTGGCCCAAAAACCAAAATAAATAAATAAAAACATTATTATTTATCCACTAGGCATAAAGGCTAGCGACAAAAATGTTTATGGTAATGAAATAGTGTGGATTTTAAATTTTTTAGTAACTTTGGCTGAAAGGACACTTCAAAATTGCCTGCACTAGCCTAGGACAGACCATGGTTCGATCCCCTGGTGTCCCATTTGGTCTCCCAAGCAGGAGCAATTTCTGAGCACATAGCCAGGAGTAACCCCTGAGAGTCAAGTGGTATGGCCCAAAACAAACAAACAAACAAAATTCTAAGTTATTTAAATAAAAGAACTATTGTTTATACTTTTGTAAATTTAGTTTTTGTCTTTTTCCAGAGTTCCTTAATAAGTATTCACAGTCAGTTTTCATCAGCATTAGAATCACTGAAGGCATTCTGGGATGTTATGGATGAAATTGATGAGAAGACTTGGGTACTTGAGCCAGAAAAACCAACACGGAGTGCAAAAGCACGGAGGATTGTCTTAGGTAGGGCAAAAAAATGAACATTTCTTTTGTATAACTTTGAAAAGTGAATCTAAACATAATACTGGACTCTTAAGTGAGGCTTTTTTTTTGTATGAATTTAAAAATACTGCAAATAAATTATGATTTGTACTATGAATTATAGTGTACATCATTTATCAAGATATTAAAAAACTAAAATGATCTTTATAATATCTTCAAAAATTAGAAGTAAAATTTCTGAAATTTTTACTATTAGTACATTTTAGCATATTATATATACATATATATAGATATATATAAATATTAGGTCCTGAAAAGTAGGTTTCAAAAAAAAAACAAGTAATCTTAAGTTCAATGATAATTGGAACTTATGTACTACAAAGACAGGAAAGCAAATAGGGCACTTGCCTTTTAAGCAGCCCCTGTGTTCAACCCCTGGCATCCTCTATGTTTCGTCTATTGAACACTGTCAAGAATAACTCCTGAGCATCTCTGGGTGTGACCAAAAAATATATATGTATAAAAATAACGATATTATTAATTATTGAAGTCGATTTATATGGGAAAGCTTCACATGGAATAAAATAATTGTATTTTTATAAAAATAGCTGTATCACTATTAGTGATGCTTTATAAAATTTATTCCTAATATATGATTAATCTTTTATTTGTTTTAAAGTCAATATTAAAAAACTTAAAATATTAAAAATATCCTTGTTTGATAATTGTTCTAAAATTTTTAATATTTTAGGGCATAATGCTTCATTAAACATTGAGGTAGACCCTAGGCATCCTACTATGCTTCCTGAATGCTGCTTTCTTGGTGCTGATCATGGTATGAAAATTAAGATTTAAATATTTTTAATAGATCTATAATATTATTATATACTGCCATTAAAATATGAACTTTGAGTGGTGATGCTATCATTTATTTATAATTTATTTAATGCAGGCTTCTTTAGTGGTGATTCGAGTCCTGTGGGCACTTTCTGAGAGCCTAGCAAAGTGGGCCTAATAGTTCAATGATCTGGTCCAGTGATACTCTGTTGCTCAGGCCTGGTGTTGTGAGGGTCAGTTGGACAATTCTAGCTCTGCTAGGGTTTGAACACAGGACTTCAAACATGTGATTAGTCCTTTGAGCTATCTACCCTGCTCTTAATGGTGATTGCTTTAAATGAAAATCTTTCCTCATTTGGAATCGTCTCCATTGTGTTTTGTGTAATTTTTTTTTTGCATTCTATTTTCCAATTACAGTGAGAGAAATGAGCCTATTATGACCCAAAAAGTGCTCATACAACTACTGTGAGAGATACTGAATATCAACATATTGTACAGCTAAAATTCATGCAATGTTACATATCAGTTATAGCTTTAAAAGAAATTCTGTCAAGTGTGACTTTAAAAAAATTAACAGTAAAACCTCCTATAATTATTACATTTTTATTAAGACATTAAGTGTTTTCCCTTTAAATTTCTAGTGACAAAACCTTTGGGAATCAAGTTGAGCAGAAACATACACTTATGGTAAGTATTGTTGTACTAACTATTTTGTTACTTTTCTATAATTTACAAATTTAATAAAAATATATCTGCATGATTTTAGGGATACAGAAAATACTCTGTTACAAAATTTGAAAGATGTTTTAGAAATTGACTTTCCAGCTCGTACTGTCTTGGAAAAATCGGTAAGTATTTTTCACTTCTTTGATACCCAAAAGAATAGTACAATAGTATAACTATTATTGCACTATTATAATTATTATTATATTTTGTACTGCACAATAATATAATTCTGATTGAATATCAAGGCACCAGAGAAAAGAAGAGACTGAAAGGGAATAGAATCCTTCATAAAGACTTTTGGACTACATGTTATAGTTGCACCAAAGAACCTACTAGCCTTTGATTGATGGTTATAAGTATACTTTTGTAGTATCTTTGTAACAGTTAAGTGGTGGTTATTTATTAAAAATAAGGGGAAAGGTCTAAAGTAGCTAATGAATTGTTTGGATTTTTTTATCCTGTTGGGTCATGGAGACTAAGTTATTCTAATTAGCTTTTACAGTGTTTGTGAAATATAGAAAAGTGCAGTTTTACAAAAATGGATATATATATGTATATATAAGTGTGTATATATATATATATGTATATATATATATGTATATATTGCTGGGGTCAGGAGGATTTCCACCTGAGTGTTCAGGGAACATGCAGTGTTGGTACAGACTCCAAGACTCTAGCATATGAAACATATGCTCCAGCCCTTTAAATGATCCCAGAAATCAGTTTTTGACAAAAATACTAAAGTTGTAGACCACTAAAATGCTACAGAATTTTGAAATTTAAACTAATCTCTAATGTCAATTCCCACCATTACAATATGAATAACATTGTATTGATGTACCATTTTAGAAAATTTTTGTAAAAAAGCTCTTTCTGTTCTAATAACTTTAATAGTGACAGGATCACTTATATAAAAATTTATATCTATTCCAGTGGTTTTCAACATTTCTGGAAGTTGGAAACTAGCATATTCTTTTCATATTTCATTATGTATTTTAAAAACATCCTTTTTCTTGGGTAGAAAGGAGGCCACTACTGGAATTCTCCTGGCTGTTAAGGGACTATACATACATGATTTCAGGAGTCAAACCAGGACAAACATATATAATGTGCCTAAACTCCTATACTATCTCTCTGACTTCACCCATCTATAATTTTTGAAGGATTTTTCTATGGATTGTGGAATTTGTTATGCCTATCAACTTGATGGTGCCATTCCTGATCAAGTATGTGATAATTCCCAGTGTGGACAACCTTTCCATCAGATATGCTTATATGAGGTAAAAACAACATATACTTTTAGCTAACCAAAATATTAAGTAGACATATTGTGAATATATAGTTTAAAATCCTGTTTGTACAGTAGAGATCCCTGTGCCATTAAGTCCTTAAGCTGTTTATCCTACATGCCAATTAGCTTCCTTTCATCATCGTGGTAAGTAATGATGACCTAAATTATACAAAAGAGGAAAGTTGTACCATAAATATATTACGCAGAACTAATTGATGGTACATTGGCATCTTTCAGTGAATCTCTCTCTCTCTCTCTCTCTCTCTGTCTCTCTCTCTTTCTCTGTATCTCTCTCTTTTTTATTATTTTGGTTTTTGGGTCACACCCAGCAGTACTCAGGGGACCATTTGCAAGGCATGCTATCTCTCCAGCCCCAAATATCTCTTACAATATAAAACAAACTTTCCAACTCATCCAGATGGTAATAATGGTGATAATATTAGGAATCTAGCACTATGGAGCCTTTACGTCAGATTTAAAAGTGTTGATTTTAATAGTTATAGTGTAATTTTACTGTAGTTCTACTTTTGATGCTGAGAAGATGCATTTTATAATCTGAATATATCATAAGGTTCAAATATTTTTTTATATAATGTATGTGAAGTATTCCTTAATAGCATATCTTCTGAATTTTGTGCTCATCATAGTAGTTGGTGCTTTCTGCATTTAACGATGGCAAATATAAATAAGGGAATTACCTTATATAAAATCTTATATCAGGCTTCAGGGCCAGAACAGTGGCACATGCTAACCTAGGATGGACTGCGGTTTGATCCCAGGAGCCCCTTATGGTCCCCCAAGCCAGGGCTGATTTGGAGCACACAGCCAGGAGTAACTCAAGCATTACCGGGTGTGGCCCAAAAACCAAAAAAAAAAAAAAAAAAAAATCATACATCAGGCCTAATTAATGAGATACTCTTTAGAAAATATATATGTTTTGCAATAATGAATATTCACTTAGTATTTTAAAAATGAACTGCCTTATACTTGTAATTGATATATAACAACACTCTATTGATGATTAAGACCTAAGTCTTAAGGAGCCTTTCGTATCTTTAACAGCAGTAGCATTTAATGTGTACAGGAGGTCTGTGAACACTTCGATTTGTATATATTAGGTATGTGTCTGCTATGGTGGTAGAGAAATACATAGTTTTTAAAATCTAATTCTTTAATAGACTTAGAATTTGGTTATAAATAATTGGTATCAACTTTGAAATTCAATCTTAACCACTTACTCTTGTCAATTTTGTATTTTTCTCTTGCTGTTTTAAAAAAACATTAGTGGTTGAGAGGACTGCCAACTATCAGACAAAGTTTTAACATCATATTTGGTGAATGTCCCTATTGTAGTAAGGTAAGTAATCTTATTTCATAAATATGCTTTAATTTTAGATAAGCTAATATATCAAATTTATAAAATGTTTTTCTAAACATTTGAAAAAATGAAGAAAATTTCTGGCAGATATATTTCAATTTTAAGTTGTTACCTTGATCACATAAACGTTAACTCATCTTCTTCTAGATTTCTTAATGATCTGAAACTTATAAAAAGTTTTTATGTTGGGGCTGTGACTTAACTGGTAGAACACTTTAAAAGTGTTTTCCAAGGGCTGGAGAGATAACATGGAGTTAAGGCGTTTGCTTTTTATGCAGAAGGTCATTGGTTCGAATCTGGCATTCCATATGGTCCCCTGAGTCTGCCAGGAGCTATTTCTGAGCATGGAGCCAGTAGTAACCCCTGAGCACTGCTGGGGGTGACCCCCCCAAAAAAAACCAAAACAAAACAAAAGAAAAAGAGTGTTTTCCAAATTATACTGACACCATTTCTAATGAAAGCATTTGTAGTTTTTAGAATATCTATAAAATTGTTAAATTGTATTTTCTCTCTTTACAAGCCAATTACCTTGAAAATATCTGGGAGGAAACCCTAAAAGAAAAAGAATATGGTATCTCTGTAAAGAACAGGAAATTTGAAAAGTTATCATCAGAGAAAATGTAAAGCAAGATACACTAACAGCAAAAGACAGAGGAAGATGATGCCATAATAATACACATCTGCTCGTGTTTCTTCATGAGTGGAACTTTCTATGTCTGAGACCTTCATAGCAGTTGTGGAAGTATAAGTGTCCCAAGACGGAAATCTTGACTTTTTGAGTCTATAAGGACTGGTAAACTCTTGTTGAGTTCCATAAAATGAATTTGGGAACTGTGTACAGCTGGATTTTTGTGGAGAACCTTTTGCTTCATTGAAACATTCTTGAAACTGAGAACACTGTTGTCTCCTCCTTGTGTTCTCCTATGGAAAAATATATATGTAGCTTGTTAGATTTCAATTATCCACGTATTTTGCTAATAAAAATGCTAAATAAAACTTTGTTACCTAAGATATTTTGCCTGAGAAGGTAATGTTGGAGACTGGATTTTAAAATAACTTACCATTAGCAAACTGCTAAGTCTGGATCATATAATTGGTTCTTTTAGAGCTAAAAGTGGGTTATTGAGGTTTTAGAGATAATTCATATGAGAATTTCATATAGAAATGTGAAAATTATGTAAACCAGTCACCAGGTAAGCCTCAGGGGCCAAACATTAGGAAAGAAAGGCCTTAGAGATTAAACCAAATCAAAAGGAAGCCACAGTAGGAAGAAGGTTAAACATTGATTTAAGAGATGACCTAGGAAATAAGATCAAAATTGAATTTTCCCAGTTGAAACAATGACTGACATTACTTTGACTATTAATAATATGTTGGGCAACCTTTATTGATTTGCAGTAATTGCATTTTAACACCATTTCTAATAACCAAAACCCCCAAAATTCAAACATTGTTTTATCTGTTTCACTCTGCTGACCAGCTACCAGATACCTCTCCTCGTATCATTTGTCATGTTAATAAAAAAAAAAGAAAAAGAAAAACTACCTAGAATTAAGAAAAAAGTAAGAAAATTAAGAATTTTGTTTTTGTTTTTGTTTTTTTTTGGTTTGGGGGTCACACCTGGCGGTGCTCAGGGGTTATTCCTTGCTCTATGCTCAGAAATCGCTCCTGGCAGGCTCCGGGAACCATATGGGATGCTGGGATTCTAATCACCATCCATTGCATGCAAGACAAACACCTTACCTACATGCTATCTCTCTGGCCCCAAATTAAGAATTTTGGAAATAAACATTAGTAAAGTGTTTATTTGTTGAATAGTGGTACTGTGTCACATGACAATAAAAATAACAGTTATAAAAGAAAAATATTTTTCTTTTTGTGAATACTTTTCTAAAGTAATGATAAAAATAATAAAAGGAGAAGGTAGGCTCTCCAAAATAAAAGAGCAAGAGACATTTCTGGATATTGTCTCAAATTATCTTAGAACCAATTTGCATATATCAAAATTTTTCTTAAGGATCCCTCTGAACTATGGAAAATAATTCCCTTCCAAATTCCCTTTACAGTTTGTATCACGAAGAGTTTCTGAAGGTTAATACTTTATATATAAAGTATATATAAAATAAAGTGTATATATATATATAAAGTATGTATATATATAAAACCAAAGAGGTTCTCATATAAGTATATAAAACCAAAATTCTTTAGAGGGTATCATGCTTAGTGAAGTGATTCAAAAGGAAAAGATCTTTTGTGGGATTTAAAAGTACAGAATAAAGGAGCAATAAATGGCCAAATGCAAAAGAGCTGAAAACTTGTCTACAGATTTGAGTGGAGGGTAGAGTGCAGGGCTTCCAGGAGGGCAAGCGGAGGTTGTTTGAATGGGACCTTAGAATACTTAGGGAAAGGAAGTCAGTACTGTTGGTGAGTGTTAAATGATGCATACATGAAACTCATTAATAGCACTGTAAAGCAGTGCCTCAGAAATTACTTAATTACAAAAGATAATAAAAATGGATTTAGAAGATAAAATTATATAATATGATGACAATGAAGGGCTGTAGATCTCTTTCAAAAGAAAGAGGACATTCCTTTCTTAACTCACAGTGACAGCATCTAGAAATAATCAGAAATTGATGCCATCAAAAAACCCAAAATGAAGTGATGTGGTTGAAGCAACCATTTCACTCAGACAGAGACTGCATTAGAAGAAATGCCAAAGAGATCAGTATATCTGTGTGCATAGAACTGACAATATTGAAAGGACAGTGATAAAAGAGCCATCGGCCCACCAAAGGCTTTAGGGAGGAAGGGAAAATATAGGAGAGGAAGCTTGTATTTTTAATGTAATAAAGAACAGAACTGGGAAATCTTTATTATCTTATTTGTTAGCATGAGACACAACAAACAACAAAAAATGATCTGAATGACTCACACACTCATCACATGGGATCTTCAACATTCAAAATATCAACAATGGAAAAAGAAATGTCAACAATGGATAGAATACCAGGTCTCAAATCTTGGACACCAAAGTTGTTGTCATTCAAACAAACTAGCTTCCCCATAACCTCTATGATAGTAGTTTGTCTCTTCTGAGCCCCTCTCTAGTTGCTGACTGCAGACTAGACCAATAATTACTGGTTGTTGTCCACAGAAATTTCATGTTAATCTGGAAAAATATGAGAAAAAGTATACTGCCCCATAACACCTCAAACACTTGGATCATATGGTGGTATTAGGGAAAATATTAATATATAAATATCCTTAGTGACTATTCCATAGTTGTAAAAATGTAGACAACTACTAATCTAGACATCCAGCTTATTTAATGGCAACTACAGCAGACAGCAGAAACAAAAAAGAAAAAGAAAAAAAGCAATAGAGCCACATGCTAGAAAAGGAAACTAAAATAACGCAATTCTCAAAATTTTAAGCAAGTCAATAAAATGTGATAAAAATAACCTGTCAGGCCAAAAAATAGACTACCAGACACTAGAGACCTCAAGGTAATAGGACATCATAAGGAGAATTACATCCTTTCAGACCTATAAGATGGGTAAGATTTTGATCTTCCTTACAATTATATCTGAATAGGAAGTGAATTCAAAGTAGCTATCATGAAAAACTTAGAGATTAAAAAACCTCACATAAGCATATATTAAGCTGAGGACTTAATAATTTTATAAGTAGAAGGATCAAGTTTATGAGGTAAAAGAGAAATCTAGAAATGATCTACATGGATCATATCATTTTTTTTTTGGTTTTGGGGTTACACCCAGCAGCACTCAGGGGTTACTCTTCTGGCTCTATGCTCAGAAATCGCCCCTGGCAGACTCAGGAGAACATATTGGATACTTGGATTTGAACCACCATCCTTTTGCATGCAAGGCAAATGCCTTACATCCATACTATCTCTCCGACCCCTTGAGAGAAAAATAATTTTTAAAAAATGAAGATACGTTATGATTTAACCTGAGCCCATCAGAAAAGGAAATATAAGGTGGAGAAGGTGGAGAGAAGGAAGCAGAAAACTCTTCTGAAGAAATAATAGTTGAGAACTTATACAGTCTGAATATACAAAATCTTGAACTCAAAGAAAATATAGTTATCTAAATGAAAAAGACCCATACCAAGACAGTATTAAATATTAAAGATAGCTAGGGAAGGAATAACATAAATGTATTCCCACTAGGGTCATCATCAGGGTTCTCAAAAATAACTTAGGCAAGGGGCCAAAGCGATAACACAGCAATAGGGTATTTGCCTTGCACACAGCTGACCCAGGACAGATGGTGGTTCGATCCTCGGCATCCCATAGGGTCCCTCGAGCCTGCCCAGGGTGATTTATGAGCACAGAACCAAGAGTAACTCCTGAGTGTCGTTGGGTGTGATCCCCTCACCCCAAAAAAGAAATAAGTGAGGTGAGAGTGAAACACAATCTGAAATACTCGAAAGCTGCTACTGATGAGTTCATCCTGCTGAGGTGTTTTGGATATGGGAGGTGGAAATAAGGGGATGGAGATAAAGGTTTTTCCGCCATTGCCAGCAAAAGATAAAGGTAAAAAAAAAAATGGGTAGGTATCCAT
Organism: Crocidura indochinensis; assembly: GCA_004027635.1. Lineage (NCBI taxonomy): Eukaryota > Metazoa > Chordata > Mammalia > Eulipotyphla > Soricidae > Crocidura > Crocidura indochinensis. Next base: position 9,418 of record PVKC010036206.1, read on the forward strand.
CAATATGTCTCTAAAGATATTTATATATCCAACAGGCACACGAAAAGTTACCTCTTATTTTTATTTAATGCAAATCAAAACAAATAACAGATATTACCTATCATCTGTGAGAACTGTTTATTTTATTTTATTTTTGGTTTTTGGGCCTCACCCGGTAACTCTCAGGGTGTCACTAGCTCTGCACTCAGAAATCGCTTCTGGCTTGGGAGACCATATGGGATGCCAGGAATCAAACTCAGATCTGTCCTGGGTCAGCTGCTTGCAAGGCAAATGCCCTACTATTGTGTTATCGTTCTGGCCCCAGTGAGAACTACTTAGTGTTATAAGATAAGACACGTTGTTGGAGAGATGTGGTGAGGAAAAATTCTTTTAAACTGCTGGTGGCAGTATGAGTTGATGCAGCCATTAAATAAAATAGTATTAATATTCATTAGAAAATAAGAATAAAAATCATATTGACTATGTTTTTTACCTCTGAGTATCCAAAAATACAAGAATACTAAATATACATGCATTTACTTATCATGAATTGTATTAAAATATAGGGACAACTTAAGTGCCCAACTACATAAGTAAAAATAAGTGTTTGAACCTATGACCAAATGGTTATAGAGGGGAAGGAGATGGCCAGCAACAGATACAAGGGATCAAGAAATAAGATGAATGGAATTGAACTTTTCTTTCAATGAACTTTCTGTGGTATACATGAAAATTTGTAATGATACACCTGAAATGTTATGAAGCAATGGTACACCTCAAGAGCATACACACATATGTACAAAGCAACATTAAAGTTCAGTAATATGTGTATTTGTGTGTATGTAAGGAAATGGCTTCCTGTGCCACTAAACTTAAAACTTCTTTTAACGTTTCCATTAGGGAGATTATATAGGCGCTAAGGTTATTGCCTAGCACAGAGCTGACCCTAATTTTATCACTGGCACCTTGTTTGGTCCCCTGAGCACTCCAGAAATAAACTCTTAGCACTAGGTGATGAACTTTCATGTACATTTATGAGAGTAAGCAAAATATTTCTAAAGTTTTGGTAGCCTTATTCACTAAAGATAAAAATGAATTTTCCCTATGGAACCCCAAAATAATTCCTTTACCACAAAGAAAAAGGAAATTTGTTATCAAATATATTCCTAAATGAGGCACTGGTAATCTAACCTAAGCAGCATTTGCATGAAAGTAAATTTTCAGAGAAAATAATTAAAGCTAAAGTTTTAAGAGAGAATTATATACTGTGCAATCTATTTACTTAGTCTATATTTAATAAGCAACAATGATAACAAATGGGGTGATAATCATCAAAATACTTAACCAAGCCTTGTCTCAGATTATAAGAGACAATATATATATACATATATATGTATTATGTATAGATATATACAGCTCAAAGCTGCAATTTCTGTGCGTGAATTCCCACCCAAATTCTCCTTGAGTAGCCAGGTGAGCACAAGGTCCCTGTAAGGGATAAAATCTGACTTCGCTTCTTTGATTGTATGCCTGCAAGGGCTGAGATGACCTTTCCTAGAGTAGTCAGGGATTTATTGATGCTGGCACTTTCCTTCAGATGCATGCCTCAGATCTCTGAGGAGTCAACCCTCTCATTCTCAGTGAGGTCTACCAAACTGATCTTATTAACCTTCTCAGAATCCAGTCCTGAAAGCTGGTCATGGCAGCGCTTTGTAAAAGACATGGTTGAGACAGCATGGGACCAGCTGCTAGTCTCATTCATGTTGTTGACAGCCACACTCTATGCCTTACTTTCACAGTCCATGAGGTCAGCTTAGGAAGTCACAGTCAATTTAGACAGGTCTTGCACATAGGGGCCCAGAATAGGGGTGCACTGGACCTGTAGAGAGCCCCTACTCTTGGGGTTCAATAGGTCTAAAACCCTCTCACAATAGATCTATATATAGCTCATTTTCACAGAGTAAGATTATCTGGGCACTCTGGTTTTTTGCTAACACAAGTAAAGAGATCCTCACAGAGCTGTTGCCTTGATTCCTGCTCCCCATCATAGTGTTAAGATTTTCCAGTCTCATTTGTCCACTAGCAAAGAAGTACCTTCAAAGGCATGGAACAGCATCTCTTCTCTGATGTCCCTAAAGATCTGCTGCAAACTGGGGTATGACCAATAGAAGTAGTCGAAAGTGAAGCTTGCAGAGGTGTATTTGCTCTGTTTGGGATTTATGATGGAAGAGGCACTGCTTTGCATGCTGACCACACACTTGGCATCCAGACTCAACTCACAGGCATTGAAAGGACAAACTTTCACTGCCACTTTCACGGAGGCACCAGCTATAGCTACAGAAATGCCTACAATCTTTAGCTCCTCATGGGGCTGTTGGGACTGAATACAACAGGGTGAAACTTTTTGGGAATCGTGAGATAGGATGGGGGAGACTCAGGACCAGTTCAGGGCTGCCCCACATTTGATGGAGGATGCTGTACTTGCACCCCACGAGTGGCAGTAGTAGAGCCATCCCTTCCCTCCATCTGGTCTTTTACTGAAAATGTTTGCTGTCTCCTTAGTCTACTATGGTATATTGTAAATTATAGAAAGCATACTTTTTGATATTTTGTTAAAGTATAGATCTCAGTCCAAACTCTCGAAGTCTGTTCCTTAGAAGCCAAAGGTGATGCCAGAACATGTTTTGAATACTGTATTTTTGTAAAGTAAAGGAAATGTAATTTATTTTGGTAGGTTATTAGTTCTCAACCTGCTTTAATTTTACTCACATGAAACACTTAACAGAGACTGGAAATATTTTGATATATGACAACTGAAAGGAGGTACTGTTAGCATCCAATGAATAACTTAAGATGGAGAATGTTGTCCTACAGAGTGAAGTATTTTTAGGAAAAATAACTCATTCCAATAGACAGGTAGTGATGCTGTCAAGGAACCCTGAATTGTGAACAGTAAAATGTCTAGTACAAATCACAATCAATTGGAAGCTATGAAACATCAACACACCTTTGGTCACTTAGTGAAAACTCTCCTGCTTTTAAAAGTCTATGAAATAAACACAAAAAAATCGAGTTTTATAAAGAATATGAAGTAGCTGAGCAGGCACAGAAAACAAACAAGGCTGAGATTCTTGAGAAATACAATTCAGACCCTAGAACTTAAGATAATTTAAGATAATTCCTCTAGACTAGTCCCAAAAGCACATGTTCAAACAAGTTAAGCCACCAAGTTAACTGCTAGCTAACATGAAACTTGACACTGTTCAAAGTCTACACTGTTCATTTTTTTTTTTTTTTATTTAGAAAAGCTCTTGCTGGGGCCGGAGATATAGCATGGAGGTAAGGCATTTGCCTTTCATGCAGAAGGTCATCAGTTCGAATCCCGGTGTCCCATATGATCCCCCGTGCCTGCCAGGAGCAATTTCTGAGCATGGAGCCAGGAATAAGCCCTGAGCACTGCCGGGTGTGAGCCAAAAACCACAAAAAAAAAAAAAAAAAAGCTCTTGCCTTGCACAAAGCTGACCTGAATTTAATCTCCAGAATCAAGTATGCTACCCCAAGTCAACGTGTTGATTTAGGCATAAAATCTGGGCACTATTGGGTGTGCTCCAAAAATTGAAATATAAAAATACTGTAGAGCAATGTTCAAGTACTACTTAAATATCTACAACTTTATGTATACCCCTGAAAAATGGCTTTAAAAATATCACAAATTTACCCTTTGACCCAATGAAATTGAAAAGTCAAATAAAATCCAAAATAAGTTTTAAGAAATGGTAAAGAATAGAAATTAATGCATGCATAATAAAATCAAATTCAAGTTTGTTCCCTGAAAAGATTGTTAAAAAAAAAAAA
>PVKC010036207.1:0-13279 GCA_004027635.1 Crocidura indochinensis
TTTGTGATTTCTGTCATCATATTTTCTTGGTTCTTATTAGTGTTCTGTTCAACTCGGTCCATGGTTTCTTTGAGTTCTTTCAGCATCTTCCATATTGCTTTTCAAAATTCCTTACCTGAGAGATTGATTAGTTCATTGGTCATTATCTGGTCATCAGAATTGTCATCTTCGTTCTCTATGTCTGACGCTGTCCTGCATTGTTTCCCCACTGTCACACTTGTGTGTTTTTCTACGTGTTGCGGTGGTATTCATTGGCTAAATGTTGTACGCAGTCACACTCCTCTGGTTCCGCCCTTTCTGGGTGTGTTGATTTGCCTACAAGAGAGTGTAGTCCTCTGTGGATGAAGCCTCACACAGGATCAAATCTTAGGCCGAAGCACGCAGGAGAGAAGACAGTCCAGAGAGAGAGAAGACAGTGATCCAGCACAGTCCTTAGTGTGATTTTTTTTCTTGTTGTGATGATGCTCTTCCGCAGCCTCTTTTTGGCCTACTCCCAAGAGTTTCAGGCAACGGGTGAGGAGAGAGAAACACACGGACATGACTCAGTTTTTTTTTTTGCAGTCAGGCCACACTGGGCAGGCGTAGGTTCGCAGAAATTCCCAGCCTGACGTCACAAAGAGGGACCTGGCTTTTGCAAGGTAGTGCTTGCCTTTTTCACATTAAGAAAGAGTTTCTGGGCATTCCCACTTAGAGTGGGCCTCTGGGAGAGCAAGTTTTTTTGGAGCCGATTCGGCCCACTTCCAAGAGTTTCAGGCAACAGGAGAGGAGAGAGAAACACACGGACAGGAGTCACAGTTTTTTTTTCGCAGTCAGCTAGTACTATTTTTAATTTATATGGCACTTTGTTTTCATTTGCTTTACCTTCCATAAGCTACAGTTGTGTCCAGTACTAGACAACACAGTATTATTGGCTCATATTTATTAAAGCTTTTAATTTTTCATATTATGAGAATAGTTTCCATGAGAACTAATCTTCAAATATATTGGGGAAAGTCAGAGAACTAAAATCCTCTTCACAGAAATACAGGTTTTAGCCAAATTTGCTAATTTGGAAATGTGTTTGTGGAAATTAGTATTTCAAAGATTTAAATTATAATTGATTAGGCCAGACAAAGCATGAAAACATGTTGGCAGTATGACCAAATGTACAAAGAAAGAAAAATCTGATTTTCAGAGGAAGATAATACTCAATGGCTTTAATGCAGATAAGTGGCTGATCTGGCTTTTTAATAGGAGGTAATATGTAACTGAATATTCACAAGCAATGTATTCCCTAACAGTAGGCAAGACAAAGCTCACCCCCACATTTGTGGATGATGAATATACACTACATTTCAGGAAATGGGTATTGATATACCCAATTAAAGTCAAAAAGTACCTAGAAGCATGAGAGGCATTGCTTAAAAATTGACATGGATGGTTAATGGACATTCTGTGTAAAGATATGTTGGAACATTTTATATACTAAATATGTATGTATTTAATCATTATCAGTAGTAAAAATCAAGGTGTACCAAATAAAAATTAACCTTTATGATAAATATGAGGAAAATATTACCTATATGTGTTTGGCCAGAATCTCAATTTTCTTATCTATAAAAATGATTATGGAAATGTGTCTTTCACAGATGTAGCAATAAATGAACTATGATAGATGAACTATGTAGTTATCATTTTAGAATTATCTAGCTAATGAATACTAGTTCTTTTTATTGATATATTGGTACCCTCTAGATATATTTGTACCAATTTTACATAAATTAACATGCGTACACAATAACAACCATAGTAAATTGATACTAGCAATATATCTTCTTCTTTATAAATGTAGACACAGATTCATATGTTAGGTATTTACTGAGAAAAACAGGATTAAATATAGAATTTATTCCCATAACTTGCATAACACACTATGTACAAGTAAAAAATGTGTCATATTAATTTCATCAGAAGAATATATAATCTAGCTAGTAAATTTCAGAAATATGAATTATATCTAGGTCTCAAAATATCAGTGATTTTGTTTTTAACCATGCAGCTTTTTGACTTTCAATAATAGTAAGCTATCTTTTGTTGATTTCTCTTTACCAAGCAACTTAAGTACAGTGACACTGATATTCATTATGTAGACTGCTCTAGAAAGCAGATACTATAATTCTCATAAAACACATCATAAAATGATGCTCAGAGAATTGTGTTTCACCAAAGTTACACATCTCAGGGTCTGAATTTATGCCTGCCTCACATCAGAATATATGCATATTGCATCTTGTGTAAAAAAATTGATCTTTGGGGCTGGAGAGATAGCATGGAAGGTAAGGCGTTTGCCTTACATGCAGAAGGTCATCGGTTTAAATCTCGGCATCCCATATGGTCCCCTGGGCTTGCCAGGAGCAATTTCTGAGCATGGAGCCAGGAGTAACCCCTGAGCACTGACAGGTGTGACCCAAAAACCACAAAAAATTGATCTTTTATGGGAGGGCACACTCTATGACACTCAGGGGTTACTCCTGGATATGCTCTCAGAAATCGCTCCTGGCTTGGAGGACCATATGGGACATATGGGAATCGAACCTAGGTCCATCCTGGATCAGCCACGTGCAAGGTAAATGTCCTACCATTGTGCTATCAATTCAGCCCCCCAAATTAATCTTTTAAAAATAGGTTTACAGTACAAAAACTAGACTTATCACTGGCATGGTTTTGATAACTTAACCAATATTACTTTACATAATGGTACTCCTTAACTAAATCATATAAATTAAAATGTCATATATGCCATTTAGGGTACTTTCACCTTGTAGTACTTTCTTTCCCTCCCAATAAAATTTCTATTTTCCTACTGTTATATTCTACAACTTGTCTGAGGCAATATGATTTCAGGCAGAAAAAAACGCAGTGTATCTGATATAAAATGGGTTGTTTCCAGGATCATGCAAACCTTTTATAGTGACAGTGGTCATGGTCAGATTATTTCAAATTTAAAGAGAATGTTGGAGAGTTGAAGTAGAATCATCATGACCCACTTCTGGGGCATTGGAGGGCCATGAATTTGGAAGCAAACACCACCACAAGAAGTAATCCACACATGATTAAGAAGATAAAAACAGGTTCAGAAACATCCACACACAAGTCTTCTGCTCCTAAGAAGCAGATAGCTCAATCGTGTATAAATGGAAATTGGAAGCTGTTTCTGCCTAAGACCCAGGGTCTGTATTGGGAAACATAAGACCACACCCTATGGCAGAAAACTTGTAGGGTAAGATACCAATCCAAAGGATGCTTCAGTACAAAGGTGCTTCCATCCAATGATTGACAGGCACCAACAAAAAGATTTATACTGTATAGGGTGAAGACTGGTTCTACCAACATACTCCCCTTATCAACTTCCTATTAAAATGCAGAGATATGAGGTAAAATAAAGTAATGCTTGTCCCAAACTTATGGGAAAAAGACAGAGGTCTCTAAGCGATAAAAGAGGTGACCTTGTTTTTACATAGACGCAGCACAAGTTGGGGGAAAATAGACAGAAAAACACTTTTGGCCTAAAAACAATGTATACATCAAAAGCCACCCACAGAATGGGAGAAACTATTCATGCAATACCCATCAGTCAAGGGGCTTATATCTAATATATACAAGTTACTAACAGATCTTAACAAGGAAAAAATCTAACCCCATCAAAATATGGGGAGAAGAAACGGACACTTTGTCAAAGAAGGAATACAAATGACTAATAGGCACATGAAAAAATGTTCCACATAACTAATTATCAGGGAGATGCAAATCAAAACAACACTTAGTTACCATCTCATGCCACAGAGACAAGCAAACATCACAAAGAATAAAAACAATAAGTGCTGGTGGGAATGTGGGGAGAAAGGAACTCTCATTTATTGCTTGAAGGAATGCCATCTAATCTAGCCCTTATGAAAAAAATGAAGATTCTTAAAAATCTGGAAATTCAGCTCCCATGTGTTCCAGCTCTACCACTCCTAGGAACACAAAAATGCAATACAAAAATCCCTTTCTCACACCTATATTCATTGCAATGCTATTTACAATAGCCAGACTCTGGAAACAAGCCTTCAATGGATGAATAACTAAAGAAACTGTGGTACATATACACAATGGAATATTATGCAGCGTCAGGAGAGATGAAGTCATAAAATTTTCTTATACATGGACAAACCTGGAAACTATTATGCTGAATGAAATAAGTCAGAGGGAAAGAGACACACAGAATAGTCACACTTATCTATGGGTTTTAAGAAAAATTAAAGACATTATTGTGGTAATGCCCAGAGATGAGGGCCAGAAGGATCTGCTCAAGATATGAAATTCACCTCAAAGAGGGGTGAGTGCAGTTAGAGAAAATACACTAATAACTGCCATGACAATGTAAACGAATGAGAGAATTAGAATGCCTCTTTTAAATACAGGCAAGTGGTGTGGGAGGAGGGAGATGGGGGCATTGGTGGTGGGAATGTTGCACTGGTGAAGGGGGGGGCAACTGCAGCCCAACTACAGTACTGTTTGAAATCATGGTGTTTAAATAAAATTTAAAAAAAGAAAAAAAAGCAGGGTATCCTTACCCAAGAAGCATCCTCCCATAGTCCTACTATAGTCTCCAGGCATACTAATTTGACTATCCTTAATCTTTTTCATGGTCACAGCAAAGGTTCTCCTTAAACATGGTTTTCACAGTCAGGCTTCAGTGATTAGATATCTTTGTGCTTGCACAGATCCTTTTGTTGAAGTCAGGGTGTTATAAATGTCTTTTGGTATATCTCACTGTTAGATGGTGAGGCAAGGAAATCCACCTTGAAAGCAAGTCATTGCTGATTTTCAAGTTGTCCTAGAGAGGCTTATGAGCCCACCTTGGATTAAGGAGGTGCCAAGGCAGTTATAAGGCCTGTCTTGGTAGATGGGTAGTTGCTGGTGTAGGGGCAGAAAACCATGTTGAATCCAAACATGGGACCCAAGCTTTAAGGGTGATCAACCAATTTTTGAGAAACTGAAGCCTAAATCAAGTCACCATGGCAAATGTTCAGGGTGAAAGGCATCCCCTGTAAACAAATTTCAGAGTTCTCATCCCTAATTGATAGTAATTCTTCTCTGTGTCTAAAATTTCCCCCATTTTAATGTGCACATGCACATTAAATAATAAGAACAGTGACAAAGGTGCTTAAGTTGAAATAAAAAAAAACCCAAATAATCCCTATTACCTAGTTGTATCTAAAACACCAAACACAAAGGATACTATCTGTACTATCTACGATGAATCTCTACTAGAAAATCTAAAGAAAGGGAGGGAACTATATCTATGTAACAAAATATACAACAAAAAATAATGTATTGAGGAAATACACCTAAGAAATATAAAAAAGAGGTATATATATATGCTCTTTAAGTATTTTGACATAGTCTGAAGGGAGAAGAAATTTCAGATCACAGCTTCAGCCGGCAACGTGGTCCTGTTGTTTCTGAAAAAAAAAATGGCTCAGCGCAGTCATGGATCAGAAAATATTCTAGAACCAAGAGTTTCTCAAAAGCCAAAACCAGTTGTGGGCAATTGTCGATGGTGAAGGGATGTGGGGGAAAAGGGGGCTGCAGAGAAGACATTAGCAGCCTAATGGTTACATCTTCTTCCCAGGGTCGAGGCAGAAGTTTACTGGGGTATAGAGAGAATATTCAAGATCCTGAGGGTAAAGAAGATTAATGAGGGAGAAATAATAAACCAGGGGTGAGAACATGAAAGAAACAATAGAAAACTATTTGTAAAGTGGTAAGTTGGAGAGGGGGAGAGACAAAGTACTATATACAACATTAACATTATGTACATTATGTACATTAAAAAGACATAGAGGTGGCCACTATGCACATATTCACATACACACACATAGACAATGAAGATCGCTTTAAAGGTTGTATTTGAAAAACTGGCCCATGTGGAATGGGGTAAAGTGCTTCAATATGTACACTTACAGGAGTAATCATCGTCAACGAAGGAGAACTTTGCTAAAGAAGGCTTCTTGGTTTAGAATGAGCGTAGAACATTCTTAAGCCAATCATAATAATTTATCTAGAACACTAAGTAAAAGTCCTTTGAGTTGATATGCATGTGTTGTCCTGTCCATAAGGTGCTTGTGATTTTACCAAACTCTTCTGTTACTTTACCTTTATGTAGCAATAAATTTATTTTTTAATATCCTCCTTATAATGGTTTAGGTAAAAGTAATCAGTCAAACTTTGAGTATTATGCAAACATGTTAATATTGGTTCATGTAGCAATTGTTTCCTTAATAATGAAGTCTGATGAGATCAGGACTAGTTCCCTCATCTATATAACCAAGGTCCTGGAATGGTCATTTCCACTACCCGAGTAGTCTTTGACTGAGTGTGTTCTCCCCTGTTGTCCCAGTTACCTATTGAGGTCACAGTTTATTTCCTGTTCTTGTTCACTCGAGTAGTCTGTGTGACACAGAGTTTCTTGGCAAGGTTGCAATCTGTGCAAACACGAGGACATCGTTTTCCTCAAATGAGATTACCAGCAGCATTATCAATTTCAGCAAAATGGGTGAAATAACTAACTTTTTTACTTGAGCATCTTCTTTATCATGTCTTTCTGCAACTGTGTAGGACTTTCTTTTGTGGGGAGAGGGGCCAGGAAATAAGGAGATTTATGCAAGCTGGCCTTGAATATAAAGATAGTCTCTATCTAGAGACTTGTGTCCCTGCTGTTATGAGTGCATAAGAAAGTCATCCAGGGGCCCAGAGAGATAGCACAGCGGTGTTTGCCATGCAAGCAGCCGATCCAGAACCTAAGGTGGTTGGTTCGAATCCCAGTGTCCCATATGGTCCCCCGTGCCTGCCAGGAGCGATTTCTGAGCAGATAGCCAGGAGTAACCCCTGAGCACCGCCAGGTGACGCCCAAAAACCAAAAAAAAAAAAAAAAGATATCTTTTGTGGACACAATGAAAAATATATACTCTAAAACAAAGCCCAAGTATTAAAATGGAGGCAAAATCTGATTTTTGGTGTCTGTTGTTAAACAAACAAACCGGAAACAACTGATGGCATATTTATACAAACATTATAATTTTCTCTATGTAAATATGTCATCCATATAGTGGAACAAACTAGGGAAACTTTTTGTGAGCTGTATTAAGACCACATCCACAATATATTGACACATGGTGGGTGAGTTCACCATTCCCCAAGCTAAAATTGTCCATTGAAACCACTCTATTGTTGAGAGAAGGAATTGAAAAGGTGTCAGGATTTTTTTTGAGGATCTTTGCATCTTTATTCATGAGAATATTGGTCTGTAAATTTTTTTTGGCAGCATCTCTGTCTGGCTTTGATATCAAGTTCATATTGGCTCTATAGGAGCTGTTTGGAAATGTTCCCGTTTTCTCGATTTCTTTTTTGTTTGTTTGTTTGGGGGCCATACCCGGCGGTGTGGAGGGGTTACTCCTGGCTGTCTGCTTAGAAATAGCTCCTGGCAGCCACGGGGGACCATATGGGACACTGGGATTCGAACCAACCACCTTTGGTCCTGGATCGGCTGCTTGCAAGGCAAACACCACTGTGCTAACTCTCCGGGCCCCAGTTTTCTCAATTTCATGAAAGAGACGGGCCAGAATTGGTAGTAGTTCCTCTTGATAGGTTTGAAAGAATTCATTAATGAATCCATCTGGGCCTGTGCTTTTGTTTTTGGGAAGACATTTGATTATGGTTTTAATTTTTTTTTGGTTTTTGGGCCACACCCGATGACACTCAGGTGTTACTCCTGGCTATTTGCTCAGAAATCGCTCCTGGGCAGGCACGGGGGACCATATGGGGAACCTGGGGATCGAACCACGGTCCATCCTAGGTTAGCGCAGGCAAGGCAGGCACTTTACCTCCAGCGCCACCGCCCGGCCCCAAGGTTTTAATTTCTTTAATAGTGATGGGGGTGTTTAGATATGCTACATCCTCCTTGTTAATCGTGGAATATTATAAGAGTATAAGAATGTATCCATTTCTTCCAGGTTTTCATGTTTCTCTGATTGCCCTTTGAATCCTGGTCAGACTCTTTCATCAAATGGAAAAAACAGGAACACTTCCAAATAGCTTTTATGAAGCCAACATCACCCTGATCCCAAAACCAGAGAGACATGCTGCTAAAGAAGAAAATTACAGACCCATATTTCTGATGAACACAGATGCAAAGACCCTCAACAAAATCATGGCAAATAGGATCCAATGCCTTATCAAGAAGATCATTCACTACGATCAATTAGGTTTCATCCCAGGAATGCAAGGCTGGTTTAACATTCGTAAATAATCTATCAACAGAATACACAACATCAACAACAAGAAAAATAAAAGTCACATGATCATATCAAAAGACTCAGAGAAAGCATTTGATAAGGTCCAACACCAATTCTTGATAAAAACTCAGCAAGATGGGAATGAAAGGAACCTTTTTCAAAAGAGTTAATGCCATCTAACACAGAATAATGGCAAATACTATCTTCAATGGAAAAAAACTAAAAGCCTTTCCTCTGAATTCTGGGACAAGACAAGGCTATCCGCTCTTACCATTCCTATTCAACATGGCACTGGAAGCACTTGTTATAGTAATTAGGCAAGAAATAGATATCAAGAGACTCCAGAAAAGAAAGGAAGAAGTCATGCTCTCCCTCTTCGAAGATAACATGATACTCTACTTAGAAAACCCTAAAGACTACCAAAAGCTTTTAGAAACAATAGATTCATATATCAATGTGGCAGGCTATAAAATTAACACACAAAAATCAATGACCTTTTATACATCAATAATGATAGGGAAGAAATGGACATAAAGAAAACAACCCCATTCGCATTATTGCCAAACAAACTCAAATATCTTGGAGTCAGCTAACCAAAGACCTGAAGGACCTATACAAAAAAAACTATAAAATCCTGCTCCAAGAAATAAGAGAGGACACACAGAAATGAAAACACATGTCCTGCTCATGGACTGGCAGGATTAACTTAATTAAAATGGCAATACTCCCCCAAAGCATTGTACAGATTTAATGTGATCCTTCTAAGGATACCCATGACATTCTTCAAAGAAGTGGATCAAACACTTCTAAAATCCATTTGGAAAAATAAATACCCTCGAATAGCTAAAGCAATCTTTGGGAAAAAGAATATGGGAGACATTACTTTCACCAATTTTAAACTGTATTACAAAGCAATAGTTATCAAAACAGCATGGTATTGAAATACAGACAGATCCTCAGATCAGTGGAATAGGCTTGAGTACTCAGAGAATGTCCCCCCAATAACTATCATCTAATTTTTGACAAAGGAGCAAGAAATTCTAAATGGAGCAAGGAAAGCCTCTTCAACAAGTGGTATTGGCACAACTGGTTAGCCACTTGTAAAAAACTGAAATAAGACTCCCAACTGACACCACTTACTAAGGTAAAATCCAAATAGGTTAAAGACCTTGATATCAAACTTGATATCATAATGTATATAGAACAACACGTAGGTAAAATACTCCATGACATTAAGACTAAAAACATCTTCAAAAAGGAAACAGCACTCTCCAAACAACTGGAAGCAGAGATAAACAGATGGGACGATATTAAGCTGAGAAGCTTCTGCACCTCAAAGGAAATAGTGCCCAGAATACAAGAGCCACCCATTAGCTAAGGGACTAATCTAAATATACAAGGCACTGGCAGAGCTTTACAAGAAAAAACATCTTATCCTATCAAAAAATGGGGAGAAGAAATGAGCAGACGCTTTGTCAAAGAAGAAATACAAATGCCTAAAAGGCACATAAAAAATGCTGCACATCACTAATCATCAGGGAGATGCAAATGAAAACAACTATGAGGTACTATTTCACGCCACAGAGATTGGCATACATCACAAAGAATGAGAACAAGCAGTGTTGGCGGGGTTGTGGAGAGAAAGGAACTTTTATTCACTGCTAGTGGGTCAAACCTTTATGGAACACGATATGGAGATTTCTCCAAAAACTGGAAATTGAGTTCCCATACTATCAAGCTATACCACTCTTAGGATTATACCCTAAGAACACAAATATACAATACAAAAATCCCTTCCTCACACCGATATTCACTGCAGTGTTATTTACTATAGCCAGACTCTGGAAATAGCCAATATGCTCTTCAACAGATGAATGGCTAAACAAATTGTGGTACATATATACAATGAAATATTATGTAGCAGCCAGAATAGATGAAATCACGAAATTTTCCTATACATGAATTACATGAATGTAGTTGTAATCTATTATGCTGAGTGTAATACGTTAGAGGGAGAGAGATAGACCCATCATAGCCTCACTTATCTATGGGCTTTAAGCAAAATAAAAGATGTTTTTGCAATAATCCTCAGAGACAAATGAGAGGAGGGTGAAATGTCCAATCACGACAGGCAAAGTCCAGCTCACTACGTGAAACTCACCACAAAGAGTGATGAGTGTAGTTAGAATAATAACTAAATGAGAAATACCATAACCATATGAACGAATGAGGGCAGTAGATAGCTTTTCTAGATTACTCTCGGGGGTTGGGTGGGGAGGAGGGAGATTTGGGATATTGGTGAAGGGAATGTTTGCCCTGGTTAAAGAGGGTTGTCTTTACATGACTGAAACCCAAACATAATCATATTTGTAATCAAGGTGTTTGTAAAAAATAATACCCAAACAAAAAAAGAATGAAGAACCTGTATGAAGCTATAAAATAAAAATATGCACTAGTGTTGAGACCACTTAGGCACCATGTTTATATCCCCTTAAAAAGAAGGGTCTGATGAAGCATATTAGCGTTGATAAATACCGTGTTTCTTCTTTCATTTCATTTAACAGTAAATGTGTACTGTATTCTTCATGACATTCCCTAAACATAAGACCTAGAGCATCTTTGGGAGGAAAAATTAATGTAAGACACTGTCTTAATTTCGGGGAAACAAAGTAATACCAAGCCACTATGGAAAGATATTTATTGAGTTAGCCTGCTTTTTGCTTCATGGTCTTTCTGCCATGTGCTCTCTTTGCACCCACCCAAAGTCAGAACTGCTCTCTCTATTATCCAGAACCGAATACATGGAATATATGGATTTTACGTATCAAAGGAAAAGGTTACTGGGAAGAGAAAATTGGCAATTGGTGGATCACCTTTGTTTAGGGTTTTATCTAGGATAACTTTATATTTCCACCTTTTGTGTTGTAAACAAAATCAAAAATGAGAAAAGTTACAAAAGATTTGTTCGATTTTTCACCACCAGGGGTGGAAACATAAAGCATCAAAGTTTAAATTGTATAGATAATTCTCAAAACAATCAGCCTTTTTGATAGCTTATACATATCACAATTTTTTCAGATCCCTCTGAACATAAATATTATTACCTTTCTGTAGATACATTTAATTTGAAAATTCTTAGACATTCTCAGACCAAACAGTGTAATATGAGTCTAGAGTGTAATATGAGTTTAGTTTTTCATAAAACTCTTTAAACAAAATCACAAGAACATTTCTGCAAATATACATTTAGTTTGAAAATAATTTTGCTAAACTTTGTTATACTGAGCACTGTAATAGGAGTCTATAATATCCAAGTTTTTTCCATCTACCATGGAAAAAGACATTAGAATATTTTTGTAGACATAATTTGAGAATATTTCCTACATAATATGCACAATAAAACATCATAGCAATTGGGAAACATTTGCTAGGATAGCTGAGAACATTTAAAACTTAACATTATGCATTTCCCTAGAATTGTACAAACTAATATTAAACCACCGAAGAAGATTCAAAGTTTCTGTTTGCATTGGGGCATAAAACAAAATAAAATCCATACCAATAAAACAGCATTAAATTGCATAGTTACCAATTAAAATAAGAAATTGTGCAAACAAATATTAAACCACTAAAGTTAGATACAAAATTTTCTGTTTGCAAAATTTCTGTTTGTTTCTGTGGGGCATACAATAAAACTAAAATATCCATAGAGTTAAAATACAATTTAACCAGCAATATAATAACCAATGCAAATTGGGTCAAGAGATTAACCTAAAACAAAGTTAACGTTTTGGTTTTTCGTTACCAGGTGCAGAAGTTTCTGAAAAAGAACTACTGAGTTGAGCTTCATCTGGGCTTGAATTCTCTACCTCCTCCTTCTCTTTCTATGTTAGTTTGCTGAGGTTGTCTGGCATGGAAATGCCTTTAGTTCTTGAGCCAGAATCTGGGTTGGGGGACCCACTCATCTTCCTGCTGCTGGTTCACCTCCACTGAACTTTCTCTTTAGTTTCTTCCCTATCTGTAACCTCTATAAGTTTCTGCAGGTTGGAGTGGGGGACGATGTTCTCACACAAGAGTTTATGAAGGCCATGAGAGTGATTATTTACCAGACCAGTGAGTCAGGACGCCATTGTTGTGATATTCTGAGGTCTCTTTTTCCTATGTCCCTGTTCAAGCACCAGTAATAAAGTAAAAATTCATGGGTGATGCGACCTCCCAGGTGGTTTTTAACCTCTTAGGTGGATGGGTCTGATGAAGCAGGGTAGTGGTGGAGAAATTATACCAAGTCAGTGAGGAAATATATCCATTGGAGTTAGCCTGCTTTTTGTCTCATAGCCTCTCTGCTATATGCTCTCTCTGTACTCACTAAAAGCCAGAACTGCTCTCTTTTTATCTAGAACCAAACACACCAGGGTGTAGGAAGGCTCTGTAATCCAGGTGGACTCTTACTTATCAAAGAAAGACGTTAATAGGATAATAGGAAGTTGGAGGAACACCTTTGTTTAGGGTTTTAGCTAGGCTCCACTTACATGAAGGTACAGAGGAATGAAACAACACATGGATTTTTGTTTGTGTTTAGACCACACCTGATAATGCTTAATGGGTTATTCCTGGTTCTGCACTCAGTAATTACTCCTGGTGTTTTCAGAGGACTATATGAGATGCCAGGGACCAAATGTGGATCAGCATATGCCCTGCCTTATTCATTGACTATCTAGTGCCAAGAATCTACCACTTCTGAATAGCAAGTAGTTCAGTATTTCTGGTAAAGTTTACTTCATCACTCATACACTGCTAATAGACCAAATCACATGCCATTATTGACTTGCTATTACTCTCTTAAAATATAGTAATTATAAAGGCATCACACTAAGATTTTATGAGAAAATTAAAATTGCTAACATGAAATTTTAGCACCATGTAGGGTTGTGATTTAGCAATGTTTTAATCTTTTTTTTTTT
>PVKC010036208.1:0-13287 GCA_004027635.1 Crocidura indochinensis
GCTCAGGGGCTACTCCTGGCTCCATGCTCAGAAATTGTTCCTGGCAGGCACGGGGGACCATATGGGGCACCGGGATTCGAACCGATAACCTTTTGCATGACAGGCAAACGCCCTACCTCCATGCTATCTCCCGGGCCCCTTGTCAAGACATCTTAAAAAGCACTGTCTTTTGAGTCTAATATAATATTGCACTGCTATCTAAAATTTGGCTGACTAACCTGTATCTCTAAGCACCACAGTCAACAGAAAGATCAAAAAGTTATTATGCCTTAATAATTAAATGCCTTAATTGAAATAAAGGCATTAAAATATCTTATAGTGAGAAATGTAGTGGGAATCCATGGCTTCTAAGCTCATTCTTCACCTGTTTCTATGGATAAAAGCATTAGAACATTATTATAGACATCTATAAAGAGCAGTTAATTGGACATCTGCTCAATCTAAACAGGTGTATTCATTGCTGAAGTTCTCTTTAAAGAAAAGAAAAGAATATAAGCTTCTGTATTTCTCCTCTTCCACTTAGTTCCTTCTCTTTCTTCTCTGTATTCTGGGGGTAATAGTGTTCAAGTCAACTACCATTTAGACCATTGAGTTTCTTTGTGCAGTTATTTTAAATACCACATATATATGCTATAATTCTGTATTTATTCATTTTCTGACATATTTTATTTAACATAAAATCTAGCTTCATCTATGTTGCTGCACATTGCAGGATTGCATAATTTCTTAAAGCTGTATAATATTCCATTGTGGGGCCCGGGAGATAGCATGGAGGTAAGGTGTTTGCCTATCATGCAAAAGGTCATCGATTCGAATCCTGGTGCCCCATATGGTCCCCTGTGCCTGCCAAGAGCAATTTCTGAGCATGGAGCCAGAAGTAACCCCTGAACACTGCTGGGTGTGACCCAAAAACCAAAAAAATATATATATTCCATTGTATATATACATACATCTTCGTTGCCCATTCATTTGTTGTCGGATGTCTAGATTGATTCCAAGTCTTGGCTATTGTACTGAGTGTTGCATTAAATAGTGGTGTCAAATGCTTTATCTGCACCGATTGATATGATCATGTGTTTTTTTATCCCTCCTTTTATTGATGTGGTGTATTATGTTGATCTTTGCATATATTGAACCATCCTTGCATCCCTGGCATAAAAATAACTTGGTCATGATGTATATTTTTTAATATATTGTTAAGGACTTTTTCATTCATGCTCTTGATTGTTTTGTAGTTTTCTTTCTTGGTGGTATCTTTTCAGCTTTGGGAATGTGCATGTTATTAATTTCATAGCAGGTATTAGGGAAAATTCCCATATTTTTGATGTTTTGGAAGAGGCTAAGGATCAATAGTAGTAACTTTTCTCTGAATGCTTGATAAAATTTACCTGAAAACCCGTCTGGTCCTGGACTCGTATTTGGGTAGTTTCTTAATTACTATTCCAATTTTCTTGTGATTGGCCTGTTTAGGCTTTCCACTTCCTCCTTATTAAGTATTAGGAGGTTATATTTTTCCAGAAATATATTTCTTTTAGGTTCTTTAGCTTAACTTAGTACAGCTGTTTATAATAAACTCTTTATGTCTTGGATTTCTTGTGGTTCTGATGTAATCTATCCCCCTTTCATTTCTGATATGATTTATTTCTGTGTTTTCATTTTTGTTCTTGTGAGTCATACCAGTTGTTTGTTTATCTTGTTTATTCTTTCAAAAAACCAGCATCTAGTCTCATTAATTATTTGTACTATTTTCTTTTTTTTTCTATATTAATGATTTCTGCTGTTTTTTTTTTTTAATTTCTTTTCTTCTGCGTGTGTTTGGGCTCCTTTGCTGTTGTTGTTCCAGGTATTTAAGGTGTCTCTTTAGGTTGTTGATTTTGTCTATTTCTTCTTTCCAAATGTAGGCCTGAATTGGTATGAGTTTTCCCCTAATTACTTCTTTTGCCGTGTCCCATAGATTTTGACAATTTGTTTCTTTAGTTTCAAGTAGTCTCTTTTATTTCCTCTTTGATTCAGTTGTCATTGAGCATCATGTTGTTCAATCTCCAGGTGTCAGATTTTCTCCACATCTTCTTTTTACAATCAATCTTGATCTCTGTGGCATTATGTTCTGATAGAGTACTTGGTATAATTTTTATATTTGTGACTTTATGCAAGTTAGATTTGTGCCCTAAAATGTGGTCTATCTTAGAGAAAGTTCCATGTGCACTGAAGAAGAATGTGTATTCAGTTTTCTGAGGATGAAAGTCCATATAGATCTATTAGTCTTAGTTCTTCTAGTTTCTAATCTAGGGCACTTACATCTTTGATAGTTTTCTTCCTAATAGATCTGTCTTGTGTCTATAATGGTGTGTTAAAAATCTCCCACTACTATCATATTTCTGTCAATATGTTTCTCTATGTTTGTGAGCAAAAGCCTTACATATTTTTCTGGCTCTACATTTGGTACATAAATGTTGACCAGCATTAGAACGTCTTGATCTACTGTTCCCCTAATACATAAGTAGTGTCCATCTTTGTCTCGAAGTACTTTCTTGAGGTTGATGCAGTTTGGTCTGATACGAGTATGACTGATCCAGCTTTTTTTGTTTGTTTTCCAGTGGCTTGTATAATTGTTTTCCATCCTTTTACACTGAGCTTGCATCTATCCTGAACTTTTAAGTGTGTTTTCTGCAGGAGTAGATGTCTAGGTTTTGTTTCTTGATTCAACAAATTACTCTCTGCCTTTTGATGGGAGAGTTTAGATCATTGACATTTATGGAAGCTATTGACAGGAAGTCTGTTTTGCCATTATACAGTGTAGATTTGTTATAATTGGGATTTTGGTTTGTGTAATTGTTCTTTGAGTAGTTCATTTAGGGTCTGTTTGGTTAGCACAAATATTGTGGGTTCTATTTTTGTCTGAGAATGTTTTTAAGTTTTCCTCCTATGTAAATGAGAGTTTTTCTGGTAGTGGGCTCTAGGTTTAAAAATTCTTTCATTTGGTAGTTTGAATATGTCATTCCACTTTTTTCTTGCCTGAATTTTTTCAAATGGAAGATCTGGTTTGATTCTTATGTTTTTTTACTTTGTGGATTTTCTTCTTTCTTACTGTTTTAAGGAGTCCATCTCTCTCTCTCTCTCTCTCTCTCTCTCTCTCTCTCTCTCTCTCTTTGCCATTTAGATTGCTAAATGTCTTGGTGTTGTTCTGTTAGGGTCTATTTAGTTTGGTACTCCTTTTACTCTTGGATTTGTAAAGATGCCTCTTTCCTAAGGGTAGGAGAAGTCTCTGCTATTATTTCCTTCACTACATATTCTTCCCCTTTCCCCTTTTTCTTCCATTTCTGGTATTCTTATAATTTGAATATTATTTCTTTGTTCATTAAGAGCCTTATAATATCTTCCATTGTTTCTCCTTTTGTTTTGACTTTTTTTTTAAATCACTGCTGGTTTGTAATTTGTCTTCAATTTTATCTATGTTATTTTCCACTTGTGTAATTATGCTACTATGTCTTGCTAAGGTGATTTTTACTTCTTTCAGTTTCATTTCTTTGGATTCTCTCATATTCTGAAAGAATTCTTCTTTGAGTTTATTGAATTGTTCATCAATAGATTTCTTAATTTTTTAGGCTAGTGACTCCTTGATTTTTATTGTTATAACATTAAAATTTGATTTTAGGTCCTCATTTATAAGGCTCTGGTCTTTGGGTGGACTTGGAAGATTTGCCAAGATTTTCTTCATATACCCAACTGGAGGTATCTTCCTTAGCTTCCCAACTGATCTTTGCATTTAATTGTTTGGAATTCTGGAGTAGCAGGGTGTTTAAGAAAGTTATCTGTTGAAATGTTTGAATGAAAGGCGGTTCAAGGTATATCTTCTTTAGAGGTTATTTTTCTAAATAAGCAAGGTTATCTAAGTATGTTTTGTTCAGTTGTTTAATGAGGAGTATATTTTCTAAAAGAAAGAAGTGTTAGATCCAATCTTCCAGGTATTATATGATATACATTGACATGACTTCGTTTGGAAAAAGAAGTGTTGATAAAATGGTCAGGAGATTTCTTGATCCTGCCCTGGCACAGACCTGACTGGCTGCAAGGAGCAGATGATCAAGACTGGTGCTGGAGCCCTCAGGTTGCTTATTTATCTAGATTAATGAGTTGCATAGGTTAGAAGATGTCATCCTCCTTTGATGTGGGAAGTAGGGGATGCTTCATTCCACCCAGAAGAGTGAAAGAGACAAGGGAGAAGTGTCTTCTATTTGCCAGAGGAGACCAAGGAAAAGAAAACAAAATAAAACACTCAGCTGATTGCCATAGAGGGTGTTGTCTCTCTTCCTTTCCAACAGACATCAGTTGTTCCTTGATATCTCTAATAGAAAACTTGTCAGACTAAGTAAATTTGTTTCCAGTTCTGTCTCACTAATAAGTTTTGTCTGTTAAATTACTTAATTGTTTGCAGTCAGCACTATGGAAATTGCAGGCACACCCAGTCTTTTCCTGTGACAAATTCTCCCCAATCTGTACTCACTTGTTTTGGGGATTCAAGGTTCTTTTTAAAATAATCTTTAAAATATTCCCATGTGAAGTAGATGGGTTAATCATAACCTTCCATTAAAAGTCATCTATTGATGCATTATTTTTTCCTCAGCGGAAGCTTGATTAAGAATAGGATTAAGTCACCCCTATCTCTCACTATGCATGTAATGGTGTAATGGATGTCTCCTGGTCCATGCGACTGTTAGCAAAGAGTAAAGTGAAGAATTTTGTATCTAATCAGAGTCATTTATTTGTATAATAGAGTTAAAGAAATGTTTTATATAATGTTTAGATACTGCTGTTTCCTCTCACTTTAGGTAATACTTTTGCTTATTTTAAATAAGTAATACAGTAAAATATTTATAATGAACACAATGCACATTTGTCAAGTGAATCATAAAATAACCACTCACAAAACAGTTTTCTTGATTAATCACGATTTGGGTGGTCACACCTGGTGGTGCTCAGGGGTTACTCTTGGCTCTGAGCTCAGAAATAGCTTCTGGCTTGGGGGATCATATACGATGCAAGGATATAGAACCTGGGTCTGTCCTGGGTCATCCACGTGCAAGGGAAAGGCCCTACCGCTGTGCTACCTATTCCAGCCCCTATAGCCAAGAAATTTAAGACAAAACTGGGGCTATTTTCCAGGTCATGTGAAACAAAACCAGTCCTTCATTTTATATAAAATTATTCGTGAAATAAGCAAAATATTTTTCTTATTGTGATTATGTAGATAATTGCTGAAAGTCTTGTTTTCTTGTTATTGAATGTAGAACCCAAGTATGCAATTTGAAAATAGACATGTATGTTTCACTTACTGACTACAAATACCTTATTTCTGTTTCTAATAATGGCAGAATTTATTCTCTATGTATAGGACTTTTGACTGTAGAGCTAATTTGATTGTAGAGCTAATTTAAAATAATTGATTAATATGCAAACATCAACAAATCAGCAATGTTGTAATTTACTTCATACTTTCTTAGTAATGTCATGATGGTATCAAATTACATACAGATTAACAGGTATCTGTGTTGCAGTCGAGCATCTAACAATAGTGATTTACTAAATTCAAATATAAGTGTCAGAGATATGTCTAAGGAAGGAAAGACATGTCTTTCATTTCATAAAGCAGGCCCGATTGGATCCCAAGTATCACATATAATCCTCCAGCTTCAATAGAAGTGATTCCAGACTATCAAGCTAAGAGTGAGTGCTGAACTTGGCTATCTGTGGCCCCAAAACGGAAAATTTATAATACAATTTTTATTATTATTATTTATATAGCCTATTAAGATTACATTTGATTTAAGACTACTTTACATATTTATATAGCATTATTATGTTTAATAATTTAGCACTGGCATTGATTTATCAACTTTAACTTTCACAGGCATTGATTTATCAACTTTAGCTTTTTTGGTGAATAAAATGTATGTATTCGAAATGGAAAAACCTGAACAAATTATAAATATAGTTTTATGATAACTTAAAACTGCTAATATAATATAGAAATAAAATATATTAATAATATTTTATAGCATTTATATATTGGGCCACACCACTAGTTCTCAGGGCTTATTCTTGGATTTGTGCTCAGGAGTGACCCCTGGAAGTGCTCAGGGAATCATATAGGGATCCTGAGATTAAACCAGGTTCAGACAAGTGGCTTCAAATAGGCAAATGACTTATCACCTGTGTTATCTCTATGGTTTTAGCATATTTAAAATAGATATTTAGAACAAGTAGCAGTTCATTCTTTCACACTGTTGTTTATTCAACAAATAAACATTGAATACCTTCTCGTACTAAATTCATGAAGGTGCTAAGAAACAATGATGAGAATATTCAATTCAGACCCTTTTCAGAGACTAACAAATTATTAGTCTGTACTTTTTGGACATCTGATTTCCAGTCACTTTTATAATTCTGACATTCTAAACCCCTAAATGTCATTCAGTTGTATTTTGAAATTATAATCCTGTTGAATTTGTCTGGTTAAACATTATTCATAGATCTTTAAGGGCTGGGGAAAAGTATCATCATGGGAATGTTCATTGAATTGTATAGTTTCCCTCAGGAGATACATGGCAGGAGTGAATCTATTTGTGTTGCAGGTGAATGGAATTGTATGGGGTACATCTCTTGAAAAAGATGGCAATATTTCGGATAAGAGCAAGCAAAGTTCAAATTGCCTTGTCTTTCAGAAAGTGAAGGAAAGCCACTATCAGCCTAAATAACACAAACTCACTTCATTAAACAGCCCACTTTAATTTTATGGATTTTAATTTCATTTTTGACAAAAATTGATTTTTTGCATGGAATGAAGAGTAAAAGAGATCCTCTGAACTCAATGAAATTAAGAAGTGTCTACTAATGTAACTTTATAGGTTTAACCTTTTCTCAACTTTGAAATTTCTTAAGTTTTCTATTTATAGAGTAGATAGTAAAAGTCATTGTTTTGTTAACTGAACAACTCACCTGGACCTCACCTTTATTCTTGGAAAAAATAAAGAGGTGAGGCAACTAAAGTGAATAATAATTTATTGCTATGTTGTGACACAAAAAAAATCATCCTGTAGCTCTTTGGATTGTTCGAAGCCTGGAAAAATAATACAATTACACAATAATACAATAGCTACAAGCTAGTAGATATGAAAATAATTTAAGGATATGTTGTTGTTGTTGTTGTAGCTTTTAGGACCACACCCCAAAACCCAGTGGTACTCAGGGCTTATTCCTGGTTCTGCATTTAGGGATTTCTTCTGCATGGATTTGGGGGACCATTTGGATAATATAGGAGATAAGGCATATTTTCCTGTATGAGGCCACTTGGCTGACCTTGGTTTAATCTCAGGATCCCTATCTGATTCCCTGAGCACTTCCAGGGGTCACTCCTGAGCACAGAGCCAAGAATATTTGTTTTTAATTTAAAAAAGTTACTTTTTGTTTTGGGTTTTCACCCAGCGGTGCTTAGAATCTACTTCTAGATTGGTGATTTGGGTTGTTTCTATACTGCTGGGGTAACCTTGTTGTACTAAGGATTAAAATTGGGCCTCCTGCATTTAAAACATGTATTCCACCTCTTTGGACCATCTCTCTGACCTTAAGCAATTTTTTTTCTTTTTTTCGTTTTTGGGTCATACGTGGCAGCGCCCAGCTCTCAGAAGTCGCTTCTGGCAGGCTCAGGGAACCATATTGGCTGCTGGAATTCAAACCGGGGTTTGTCCTGGGTTGGCTGCATGCTGTGCTGTCTCTCCGGCTCCTCAAGAAGTAATTTATTTAGCATATATACCTTTTGTATGTCTATGGTAGAGACTCAGCAAATTTCAATAACCATGTGGTTTAAATTGTATAATGTATTTAAGTATACATACATATATATACACAAATATGATTATTCCTTTGCTTTAGGGATTACTCCTGACTTTATACTAAGAGGTAACTCCTGCTATAATCTGAAATTCATACATTGTGGCAGCAATTGAACTGGGTTTGCCATGTGCAAAGCAAGTACCTTACCCCTAGAATATTTCTTTTGACCTAGACACCATTTTTTGAGGAGGTCAATTAGGATGTTTCCCAAAAATGGTCACAGTAAAACAAAGGCATATACTTTAAATCCTGACTTGTTCATTGACTTAATTTTCCCAGAGAGATGTCCATCAGAGAGATGTTTACATGTAAATGTCTCTTTCAAAGATGACCTCATTCTATCTTTAGGGCCCCTACCATGAAATTAACCTTTTGCCAAAATACATATTTGGTTGGCAGACTTTTTCTCTGCTACACTAGACCTAACACAACATTTTTAGGACTTGTCAAATGAATTTTAGATGTGCTAAACACTTAGGTAGAAACAATAAAAAAAAAAGAGGTTGTGAAGCACAAGCTTATCACACAAATTTGGAAATTATTTTTCTGAAATAAATCAGTAACATAAAGCTCAAAGTGAACAAGAGGTATATTGGCATTCCAAATATCAGTGAGCACAAGCAATAGCAAAGTCTGAACTTGAGACTTGATTTTCTAGATAGTATAGTTCATTTGAGGAAATGAGAAGAATGGCCAAAATTTGATGAACCAGATACAAAGCTGATGCTTATGTGGCAGTGATGAATGGCAGACTCTGGACTTGTGGAAATAACTTTTTTGTATGTGTTTTGCTGGGAAAAATAATTCTTTTATCCAGAGCCTTGATTCTTAAGAAAAACAGATGGACAGAGAAAGAGAGATCTTAGGATGAGTTTATTCAACAGAAAAATTAGAAACTGAAAGAAACAAGTAAAATTAAATATGAAAATATGAGAACAGAACATTCTTATCTAGCTCAATCCTTTATTATTTTATATATGCATATATTATACATATAAATGACTAGTGGGATTAAACTTTAAATAGAAAAAATATACTGAAAAGACAACTTTGAGACAACTTTCTTAAGGATAAAGAAATTTTAGAGCACATAACAAGTAACATAGCATAGAATCATGTCATAAAGTAGCATTTGGTGGAGGGTCTTGTCCCTCCCTGTTTCCTTGGATTAGTTACCATGTCAAGAATCTTGACTTCCGATCACTTTATCTCATCATATCTGAGGCTATAAAGGACCACGTCAAGGTTTCAATATGAATCTGGGATAAAGATGCAGGATTGATGTTTGTCTGATGATATACAGGATGACCAATATGCATCTGTGAGTGTAAATAATTAAGATGATTTTATTACAGTTGGTTTCATTGCATGTAAATACACAACCTGGGTCCTTAGCAATTGTAGTATTCAATTTATTTTGAATATCTTTAGACATAGTCAATTTTTTCAAAGAACTCAGAACATAGTACTTGTTAAATGTCTACTATATTCTCAAAACACTAAGAAAATAGTAGGAAATTTGCATGCATGTGTGGTGTTGGAGGTGTAATTAAACATATGTAAAGCATGCACTCTACCAATGAACTACATATTAGTTTTCATATGTAAGTTTGCTTATTAGGTAAAGTTTGTCATGGTATTCTGCCAGATAAAATGTTGTAATTTTATTGTTGTTGCTATTGTTGCTTCCTCAAGTCTCACACTTTGGTTTCATGATAGAATTTATCTACCTGAGACACCATGGATACTGGATAGGTCATAAATTGATGGTAGTAGATATAAGATTCAGGAGTTGTGATAAACTGTTTTAGTAAATATTTGGAATGTACCTCAGGGAGGATGTTCATAGACTTGCTTTGCATTCAAATTTTTGTCTTAAGTCAATGGACTAAGCAGAGAATTTAACCAATTAACAATGATGGTTAGGATCATATTCACTGAAATCATACTTTGTTTTACATAAGAAAATATAGAATCATGGATTCAGGAATTGACTAGTGGAATCTACCATTTCTCTGTAAATTAATTTAAAACATTCAAACTGAAGTTATAGTTGCTTTGCCATCTTTCTCACTAGAACAGACTTTCCTCAAATAGTGTTGCCAGAATAGGTCTATTCCTAGAATAGCTAACAACCAGTGCTATTTCTTATGTAAACTTGGCTAAGAATAGTATTTTATTTCTAGAACATTGACAAAAGAAACTCAACACCCTGTTTAAGTCAGATAACCTAAGCTGGTTTTTTTTTTTTTTGTTGTTGTTGTTACTTTTTTTTGAGAGAGAGAGTGAGAGAGAAAGAGAGAGATTTGTCTAAGTGAAATTTAGAAGGTAACCTGAGGAAGAGTCAAACTGAATGAGAGTCTCGCAAGAATATCTATCTAAACCATTGGAAAATGGAACTGAATAATTCCATATGAGCTGAAAGTATACCTAGATACTAAGTATATTATCAGTGCTTTGGGCACTAGTTTTGTTTAATTTCCATTCTCTTTTTTCACTGATTTTTAATAGTTTATAATATAACAGCATTTTGGAACAGCTCAATTGTATAGAATTTACTAATTCTACTGCCAAAGTTGCAAAGCTATTCCACTACAGATTCCTCCTTGCCTGTTCCTCTGCTTTTCCTTCTTTACATTGTAAAACTATGGTTACATCAT
Organism: Crocidura indochinensis; assembly: GCA_004027635.1. Taxonomy (NCBI): domain Eukaryota; kingdom Metazoa; phylum Chordata; class Mammalia; order Eulipotyphla; family Soricidae; genus Crocidura; species Crocidura indochinensis. The sequence goes on from PVKC010036208.1 coordinate 10,551, forward strand.
AGTTTTCACTGTGTTTAGGAGTTTTGTTTGTTTGTTTTATTGTTGTTTTTTGCCTGTTTTCTTGATTTAGGCTTTTGTCGTTTTTTTGTTTGTTTGTTGCCTTTCTGCAGAGACACCAAACTGTCCAAAACTCCGAAGATGCCAGTATTTAAGGAGGATATAACCAAAGCTATGTTGGGAGAGGGGGTTTGTACCACCTGGCAGCTCTCAGGATTTACTTACTGGCTCTGAGCTCAGAAATCGTTCCTGGCAGACTTGCGGGACCATATGGATGTTGGGAATTAAACCCATGTCCAACCCGGATCATCCTTATGCAAGGCAAATGCTCTACCGCTGTGCTATATTGCTCAGGGCACATAAGCAGGATAGGGCACATAAGCAGGATTTTTTGTGGAGTACGTGCAGGCACCCTCTCCCTGCCTTCCTGTATTTCTGGAAGCCTGGGCAGCCAAAACCACACCCACAAATGCTTTAGTTATTTATAATATACACATAAAGGAAGCCATCTGGTAACTGTCTTTTACTCTTTATTTCATTTAGCATAATCACCTTAAGTCCCATCAAATTTGCTCTAAATTGCATTGTTGGTTTTTTGGGTCTTGTTCAGGGGTTATTCCTGGCTGTACACTCAGAAATCGCTCCTGGCTATGGGGACCATATGGCATGCCAGGGATTCAACTCAGGTCCATCCTAGGTCTGCTGTGTGCAAGGCAAACGCCCTACAACGCTATGGCTCAGGCCCCTAAATTGCATTACCGTATTTTCGCCATATAAGACACACCGACATATAAGACGCACCCAATTTTTAAGGAGGAATGTCTAGAAAAAAGTTTCTGAGCCAAATACTGTAGTAAAATATTTTATATCAACTGTATAAGGTTAACAACAGTTTAAGAATAATTTTATGTCAACCATGTAACATTAAGAACTTAGTACTCTTAACTTAATCTTTACTCTCATTAACAGTCAGTAAACAATAACAAAAATATAACAAAAATAAGGCTTTAATGTTTTTATTCAAACCCCAAGTATTCCTCTCCTTCGCTGCTATCAGAAATGAGGATGGACAGATCCTCACAGTCATTGTCAACACTTTCTTCCTCACTGGTGTCAAATATGGCGTCATCTTCTGTTCCATCCAAGACATTACTAATGCCACATTTCTTGAAGGCTTTTACAACAATGTCCTCCTTAATGGAGTCCCATGACCTTTTAACCCATTCACACACTTGTGTGATAGTGGGCCTCTTCATCCGCCTAGTAGGAGTCAAATCATGGTTGCCAGCTGCCATCCAGGTGTTCCACTCCTCTCACATCAGAACTTTGAACGTTTTGTTAATGGCAACATCCAGAGGTTGCAGCCATTGCAGTGTATGGACGGAGCTCTGCCTACTTAGAGGAGGAGCTCTTGTCACTCTAGGTCCTCATTGACTCAGAATGACAAGGGCTCTGCCCCTAAGTAGGCGGAGTTCCAACGTCCTCTTGACGTAAATTGCGGTAGCTCCCGAAAAGTATTGTCAGCGCAGGGTGGGACCCACTAAACACCGGACCGACCAGTAGTGGGCTGCGGCCCAGTGGTTGGGGACTGCTGCTTTAGGTACAGTGCTTTCAGACAAAAAAATTAATGGATGGGGAGTTGAACCAGTTGTGCGGTGTATGGTATGTGCGGTGATTACGGTAACAGTAGTGTGATGTCTGTGATGGCAGCGTGTGACAGACATCTTACCTACAGCACAGTCCCCATCTCCACTGTTATAGGGGTGTGACCAGCAGCGCGACACAGCGAGTGAGGACACAGAGCAGCAGGATCTGCCTCTCACACACTCCATGTGAGATCAGTCTGGGAGAACAGTGAGTAGATGGCTGCAGGCCATCTGGGTGTACGGGCACGGGTGAAAATACGCCCGGGCCTGGACCCCCAGATGGACATTCACCATATAAGACGCACCCACTTTCCACCCCCATTTTGGGGAAGAAAAAGTGCATCTTATATGGCAAAAAATATGGTATTTTATCTTTTTCTTTTAGTGCTGCTGGAAATTTGAATCCAGTGTCTCACATAAGCAAAGCAACTGATTTGTGGCAGAGCTACAATATTGAACATTATTTCATCTTTTTTTAATTGTAGAGTATTGTTCCATTTTGTCTATATCACAATTTTCATATTCATTTATCATCTGTGATTTGTCTTCTTTTGTTTCATTTGACTTTTGGCTATGTTATATATAACTTAAGTGGTTCAAGTCATAAGAAGTTTATTTAAACACCATGGTCACAAAATTGTTCATGGTTTAGTTTCAGTCATAGAATGTATACCACCATTCACTAGTGCACATTTCCCACCACCAATGTCCCACTTTCCATGACACCCACCCTCCCCTGTCTGCCTTTGAGGTAGGCATTTTACGTCTCCCCCCTTTCTCTCTTTTGACACTTTGATTTTCACGATTTTAATAAAGGGGTAACATATCACTTTATTCTCTTACAGCATCCAGTTCTTGACCAGAGTCATCAGATTCAACTATAATTGACACCCTGGACTATTCGCTACCCTAACTGTTTTAACCACTCTTTGTGGCAAGTTTTCTACCAGGGACTGGTCCTGCTGGTCATCACCTCTATTGTCTCTGGATATTATTACCATACTATCTTTTATTTTTATTATATTCTATTATATATATTCTTATATATTTTTATTTATTCTTTAATATTTTTATTATATTCTATTATATATATA
>PVKC010036209.1:0-13266 GCA_004027635.1 Crocidura indochinensis
TAATAATTATTTAAATTTACATTAAAACTTAAATTAAAGTACTCCTGCTGCTGGTTATTTGTTTAATAGTTTGGAGAAGGGGAGATAACAGGATCACAAAGGTGGTTTTCCCAAGACAAGGCTCATCCATTGTATTCCGAATGTGCTGACTGCTGCAATTCCCTCAAATCTGTGAAAATCAACTATAGAATTTGTGGTAGTGGGGATAGCATCCTTGTTATCTCCTTAAAGAAAAAAAGTTTGGAGAGTACTTAGAATAGCTGAGGGAGAATTTTAAAGAAAATCACTAAAAAACCGAGTCATATCTCTAATGGAGACATAAACCATAACTGATAATACAATTCTAGTGTTGAACTTGCTTAGGTAACAAAACTTCAATATTAAAATCAATGCATTTAAAATCAAATTTTTTTTTGTTTTTGGGCTACTTTTTTTTTGGGGGGGGGTACTTCTGGCTCTGTGCTCAGAAATTGCCCCTGACTTGGGGAACCATATGGAACGCCAGAGACCGAACCACGATCTGCCCTATGTCAGCCGCAAGCAGCCTTACTCCTGTGCCACCACTTTGGCCCCTAAAATCAATTTTTCAAAAAAAAAAATATAGCTCAGTATTTTAGAGCTAAATTGAATAGTCAATACTCAAATTCTAATTTTCTTGAAAACAAATGTGATCTCCAATGGCCGAAGAGATAGCACAGCAGTGGAGTATTTGCCTTGCACACGGCCAACACAAGACGGACCCAGTTTTAATCTGGGCATCCCATATGGTCCACCCAGCCTGCCAAGAGTGACTTCTGAGCACAGAGATGGAAGTAAATCCTGAGCGCTGCCAGGTGTGAAAAAGAAATGTGTTCTCCAAGTTTTAGGTCATTTGCTCTAGATTAGTAATAAAGAGAATAAAATCTATTCTTTTTTAAAATATGAATTAATTTTAATTGTAAATAATAAAATTTAGACATAAATGGCATGTTTTAAAAAGAATAATTATAGAAGTTTGTTTCCAGAACACTATTTTGCTTTTGATTTTCTTAAAACAAAACTAGACATATCCTTTAATGCTATCAACCAAGGACAGTACTGGGATTTTCTTAAACCTATACTTCCAAAAATAATTTTTATTATTGAGACTAAAGATAAGGCTTTTCCAAAAACCATCTTGTGATTATAATCACATTTCCTACTGCTGTGACCTGCTTATCTGCCTGTGCACATCTGCTCTAGGAATTATGCTCTGTTCTGTAAAGGCTTTGAAAGTCTACTACCAAAGCTACATGATTTGGGTCTGGGACCCAGGCAGTCATCAGTTAATAAGATATCTTAAAATTCTTAAACTTTTCCAGGGCTCTGAGTCTCTTTGTGTGCCCACATAACACAAATAGTATTTAATTTGTAAGTTCTTTTAATAGATTTATTAAGTTCTCTAAATAAATATTTAGTTTGTCTAATACTTAAGTGCTCTAAACACTGGGCATAATTTTTTCCCAGAGAAATGGGTTACATACCTGGTGGTGCTCAGAGATTAATCCTGGCCCTTCAGCCCTATTGGTCAGATGTATGCAAATGCCTTATACACTGAACTATTGTTCTGGCACTGGATATAATGTTTTATTTTATTTTTCTCTATATATATTTTTTTGGTTTTTGGGCCACACCTGGCAGTGCTCAGGGGATACCCCTGGCTATCTGCTCAGAAATAGCTCCTGGCAGCCAAGGGGGACCATATGGGACACCGGGATTCGAACCAACCACCTTTGGTCCTGGATCGGCTGCTTGCAAGGCACTGTGCTATCTCTCTTTAATTTTTCTCTTTAATTTTCTATTAAATTTTTCTATCTCTTTTTAATTTTTCTATTAAAGAACAATGGTTTAGAAAGTTATTAATAATTGAGTTTTAGATATATAAATGAAGTTTTAGAGATTAGTTACACTAATCATGCAACTAATGGAAAAAACATTTAATAAAATAAACATTTAATAACATTTAATAAAATAAATTAACATTTACTAAAAGAGACATATTGCTTATCATCAAGAGCTTTGCTTTCTGACCGGAGATAATAGCTAGCTAGGAAGTAACATAATAATAAATTATATGTTAGTGAACAAGAACTATTTAGGGGCCAGAGCAATAATATAAGGGGTGACCAATATATGTATTTATATATGTAAGTATACATTTTATTAAATGTTATTTCCCAAAGTTTCTTTCTTTTTAAAATCTTTCTTTAAACTCCTTGATTACAAACTTGAATATGTTTGGGTTTCAGTCATATAAAGAATACCCCCCTTCACCAGTACAGCATTCCCATCCCCAAGGTCCTAAATCTACCTCCTCCCCATCCACCTCTGCCTGGACTCTATACAGGATTTCTACTTTCCTCATTCATTGTCATTGTTGGGATAGTTCTCAATGTAGTTATTTTTTCTAAACTCCACTCATCACTCTTTGTGGTGAGCTTCATAAAGTGAGCTGGAACTTCCAGACCTTCTCTCTTTTGCCTCTGAAAATTATTGAAAGAATGTCTTTAATTTTTCCTAAAACCCATATATGAGTGAGACTATTCTGCATCTATCTCTCTCCCTCTGACTTATTTCACTCAGCATAATAGATTCCATGTACATTCATGTATAAGAAAATTTCATGATTTCATCTCTCCTGACAGCTGCATAATATTCCATTATATATGTGTACTACAGTTGCTTTAGCGATTCATCTGTTGAAGGGCATCTTGGTTGTTTCAAGAGTCTTGCTATGGTAAATAGTGCTGCAATGAATATAGGTGTTAGGAAGGGATTTTTGTATTGTATTTTTGTGTTTCTAGGATATATCCCCAGGAGTGGTATAGTTGGATCTTATGGAAGCTCAATTTCCAGGTTTTCATATAGCTTTCCATAAAGGTTGGATTATATGTCATTCCCACCAGCTGTGGTTAAGAGTTCCTTTCTCTCTACATCCCTGCCTGCACTGCTTGTTCTCATTTTTTGTGATGTGTGTCAATCTCTGTGTAAGGTGGTAGCTCAAAATTGTTTTCATTTGCATCTCCCTGATGATTAGTGATGTGGAGTATTTTTTCATGTGCCTTTTGGCCAAGTGTATTTCGTTTTTGTCAAAGTGTCTGTGCATTTCTTCTCCCCATTTTTTGATGGGATTAGATGTTTTTTTTCTTGTAAAGTTCTGTCAATGCCTTTTAAATTTTGGATATTAGCTCCTTATCCTTGCATTACTGGGATGAAACCTACTTGATCATAGTGAATGATCTTCTTGATGAGACATTGGATCCTATTTGCCAGGATTTTGTTGAGTATCTTTGCATCTGTGTTCATCAGGGATATTGGTCTGTAATTTTCTTTTTGGGCAGCATCTCTGTCTGGTTTTGGTATCAAGATGATGTTGGCTTCATAAAAGTTGTTTGGAAGTGTTCCCATTTTTTTCAATTTCATGAAAGAGTCTGGCTATGATTGGTAATAGTTCCTCTTGAAAGTTTTGAAAGAATTCATTAGTAAATCCATCTGGGCCTGAGCTTTTTCTTTTTGGGCAGACATTTGTTTACCATTTTAATTTCCTCAATAGTGATGGGGGTGTTTAGATATGCTACATCCTCCTTACTCAACTGTGGAAGGATATAAGAGTCCAAGAATTTATCCATTTCTTCCAGGTTCTCATGTTTAGTGGCATAGAGTTTCCCTTTGAATATCTGCAATATCAGTAGTGATGTCCCCCTTTTCATTTCTAATATGTGTTATCAGTTTTTTTCTCTCTCATTCTTTGTGAGTTTTATCAATGATCTATCAATCTTGTTTAATCTTTCAAAAACCATCTGCACTTCAGTTGATCTTTTGGATTGTTTTTTTTTTTGGTTTCCACTTTATTGATATCTGCTCTAAGCTTTGTTATTTCCTTCCTTCCTTCCTACCTGTGGTTCCATTTATTGATCATTTTCTAATTTTATAAGCTGTGTCATTAAGCTAGTCATGTAGTCCCCTTCTTCCTTCCAGATGTGTGCCTGCAAGTCTATAAATTTTCCTCTCAGTACCGCTTTGGCTGTCTCATAAATTCTGATGATTTGTGTCTTTATTGTCATTTGTTTCCTCTCTGACCCACTGGTTTTTCAGTAGTAATTAAGGCTTCTAGAAACAATATATTATATAGTAAAGTGGCAGGCTACAAATTAACATGCAAAAGTCAATGTCTTCATACACACTAATAATGATAGAGAGGAAAAGGACATTAAAAACAATTCCATTCTCATTAGAGTCCCACAAACTCAAATATCCTGGCGTCAACCTAACTTAAAAGGTTAAGGACCTATATAAAGAAAACAACAAAAGCCTGCTTCAAGAAATAAGAGAGGATACAAGGAAATGGAGACACATAACCTGTTACCATATCTTGGCTACTGTGCTGAGTGCTAAGATATATAGTGGAGTGCATTCTGTGAATGTCCTTCTGTCTTGAGGATAGATACCCAGGAGTGTAATTGCTGAGTCATATGGCAGCTCTATTCTGAGCACTCTCTCTACTGTTTTCCATAGGGGTTGAACCAGGAAGCATTCCAACCAGCAGTGGATGAGAATTCCTTTTTACCACATTCTCCCACACCTATTTTTTTAAGGGTTCAAATTGTTAATGGGTGTTGGATTTTGTCAGATTCTTTTCTCCATTGATTGATATGATAATGTGATTTTTATTCATCCTCTTACTGATGTGGTGGTACTCTACAAAATTAACAAAAAAAATCAATGACCTCCTTATTACACACCAATAATGATAGAGAAGAAATTGGCATTAAAAAACAATCCCATTCACATTAGTGCATTACAAATTCAAATATCCTGGGGTTAACTAACTTAAGAAGTGAAGGACCTATACAAAAAAACTACAAAGGCCTGCTTTAATAAAGATGTACTTTGCCCTCAATGTTTAAGGAGTTACAGATAAGTCTAATATCTTTAGATTATATTGTATGTTGCTAATAAATAGTATGTACTACAACTGGGGATTTAAGGGACAAAGTAATTGTATTGTACATGGGTTCAGCTTTGTTTTTCTTAATGCTCTTTGGCTGAAAGTTCAAGGCTGGGATATCATCGATGGAACTACCGAGAATTCTGTTTATGGGTGATTGTGCTTCCACTGTAACTTTACCCTGTCCTCTTTCTTTTTATCTTTGTTATCATAATTAAAATTAAAAAATGAAAGAAAAAAAAGAAAACACAAGGAATTGTAGGCACATATTATGCTCATGGATTGGCAAGATTAATATAATTAAAATGGCAATACTCCCCAAAGCATTGCACAAACTTAATGTAAGATTAAATGTAATCTTCAAGTTATTACATACATGCACATCATTGAGAACATTGGGTAGATAATGAGTTTTCTCTGAAATAGTGCCTGTTTTTTGCTTTAGACACTTTTGCTGGCTGGCTTTTAAAATAGTAAAGCTGTATTTAAAGAATTTTAAAACCCCCTAAGATGCCATGACATTCTTCAAAGAAGTGGATCAAAGTCTCCTAAAATTTATTTGGAACAATAAACACCCACTAATAGCTAAAACAATCCTTGGGAAAATGAATATGGGAGACATTACTTTTCCAATGTTCATTTTTTGGGGGGAACACACCTGGTGATGCTCATAGGTTACTCTTGGCTATTAGCTCAGAAATCACTCTTGGCTCGGGGGACCATATAAGAACACAGGGGATCTAACTGAGGTTCATCCTGTGTCAGTCGCATGCAAGGCAAATGCCATACTGCTGTACTATCGCTCCATCCCTTCCCAATTTTAAATTGTATACCAAAGCAACAGTTATTAACCAAGCATGGTTTTGAAATAAAGACAGATCCTCAAATCAGTTAAATAGACTTGAGTATTCAGAACCTGTTCCCAATCATACAGTCAACTAATGTTTGATAAAGGAGCAACAAATCCAAAATGTAGCAAGGAAATGCTTTTCAACAAGTGGTGTTGGCACGACTGGTTAGTCACTTGAAAAAAAGCCAAATCAGACTCCCATCTGACAGCATGTACAAAGGTCAAATCCAAATGGATTAAAGACCTTGAAATATACCAGAAGGTATATAGAACAACATGTAGGTAAAACACTCCATGTCACTGCAATATGATGTAATCTTCAAGTCATTATATACATGCACAATCATTGAGAACATAGGGTAGACAATGAGTTTTCTCTGAAATAGTGCCTGTTTTTTGCTTTAGACACTTTGTGGGATGCTGGCTGGCTTTTAAAACAGTAAAGCTGTATTTAAAGAATTTTAGTACAGATTATTTTAACTCTTTAGATTAAGGGTTTTCACTATTGAATAATAATACTTTAAACTCACCAAGTCTTGTGAATTTCTTAAGCCTAGTAGGAAAATATTATTGTGAACAAATATGTTATAATTGATCAGCTCTTCAAGGGAATATGTGCATGTTTTCTATAGTATGGTTACTAAAAATGATGGAAAAATACTAGTAAAAGGAAGAGAAGAATGAGAAATGCCATTCATTAAAATATAGCGTATATGTATCATTGTACCCATAGACTCCTAAAATACTGATTTGGAGAAAACTACTTTTTATAGCATATCAATAGTGTATAAATATATTTAATATATTTTCTAGGTAAAAAATGAACAGCTCAATTCTTGGTTTCAAATTATTTTTATGGCTAATTGTTTTTTAATCATGATCAAGCATGTACGATACATGCTTATGTACCTCTTAGCTTTAGGAATTAGGAATGTTGAGTTTCCTTAGTCAGTTGATTTTAGCTAAAAAAAATACATTGAAGACATGACCTATTTCCCATAAAATATATGCAAGCCACAATACTCAAAATAATATGAATATTTGAAAAGAAAATGAGGGAATAATGGAACTCTCTCACATGTTTTGTGCTTTTGATATCCAAACTAAAGAAATGTGTGAGGACATGTATTGCTAATTAACTTCTAAATTTTCACCAGACCTTTAAATTTAGTACCTAATATCATATTCATGCAAAATTTTGTTGATGCAAATATCTAAATAAATAGTATAAAATATTCTTACTCAGATCTTTCTTTCGTTGTAATCACTTGAAATATGTCATTGTTCTCTGCACTCAACATCTGTTAATGGAAGATGCATGATCTTGATGAACTTTACAAGAAGGAAAATGCTAGCATGTATATTTAAGAATATTTTTGGTCCAAAACAATAGAAACACAATTATTTAATATTAAAATGATTAAAATCTTAAATATAATTGCAAATTTTTATTGATTTAACTTTAAAGGAAACAAATTAATTTATATTACTTTATCATTTGCTAAATCCAGCACTACTAATGTAATTTACAAATATAATTTTGTAAAACATAAATTAGATAGTACTCCAGATATATGGATGAATGGAATTGTAAACATTTCCTACGTTAAAAAAATACTAGTATATGTTTAGCCATGCCTTAGGATTTATCTGGGAAATTGAGATAATTAGAAAATATACCAACAAAAAGAGATAAATATCACTATCATCATAATCGACTTTTATAGCATAAAAGTACTTCTACAGTGGGTAATTCAGTGGACTATAATATTAAGCATAGTGTTAAATTAGACCATGAAGAGGTAAGATGTAAATATTTTGCACAATTTACCTGAATTGGTTATGCAGTTATCTAAGTGAAGAGAGTTCTCATTTTGATAAATACCTAGAAAAAGCCTTTGGTAGAAGAATACCTGATGTTTCCAAGGACCACTAAGAGAGACAGATTCTTTAATAAATTGAAGGGTTTGGGATATAGATAGGGATGAGAGAATAAATTATAGACAGGCCAACAGATAATCATATTCTAGCTCTAATTTTCAGCTCCAGCTTTGAACTGATATAGTGTTAGATATTTATCATAAAAATGAAAGCGTTTGTTAAACAGACAAATGATTTAATTAGCTTTATTGTCCAGAATATACTTTATTTTTGGTTTATTGCTGTACCATTGTTTTACAATACTATAAGTTTAAGAATAAGTTCATGTTTCTTCACATATATTAATGTTGATACCACCAACTTGTAACATTCTACCCACCACATGCTGTCTCTTCTCTCTGTTCCTAGACAAATAATTTTTCAAATATCTCACAAGACCACATCCTGCTTACATGATGCTAATTCTGTCTATATATGTTTAAATAAATCTATTTAAATTAAATTGTATTGGTGTCATAAGATATCAATATTTAGTATTCCTTGTTTTATGAAATTGTCTGAATTTCTTACTTAAGTATTAATAGATTTTGACAGAAATTATATTATGTATAGTTTCAGTTGACGATTGGTGTAGCTGATTAGTCTAATCTGTAAAGAAAAGATACTTTTATGAAAAAATGCCCATAGCTAAAATCAAAAACCCTGGAAATATTCCATTTTTAGGACAAACTTAATTGTATCTATGCTCATAAAATGAGGATCCCAAGTCCCTGGAGCAAAAATAATTTAACATATGTTTTATGTTAAAATAAAACTTCTAGAAAACTGGAGGCATATATGTCCTGTACTTGTTTAATATTTTAGTTAGCCTACAGCAATGATAATTACAGACATACTCTATTTGTGCCCACATAGTAACATTAATTTTCTTTTAATCTTTATCTGCCCCAGGAAATATTTCAATTGAATTTCACATTTCTTTCCAAGAAATAAGAAACTCTAGAATCCAACGTCATTTACTTTTGCCACAGTTATTTCAAAGTCTAAATGTATTTAAAACTCAGAATTTATTATCTTGCATTTGCTTCTCCAATATGTAAAACTGATGTGATTTGGGTGAACTTTCATTAAACTTGGGATTAGACTTACTCATCATATGAATTATTTAATCATGTACCTGATAGTTTCATGTGTGATATCAAAGACCAATTCATTTTTATTTTACCTTTGTGCATCGTGTTAAGGAGAAGTCTCAGTTCATTTTTTTTTTTGCATGTAGTTCATTAGTTTTCTAAGTACCCTTTGTTGAAGAAGGTACTTTCCTTGTTCCACTTTATATTTCTTGCTCATTTACCAAAATTTATTTGTTCCTAAACGTGTGGGTCCATCTCTGGATATTTAAGTCTATTCCATTGATCTGAGAGTCCATCTTTATTCCAGTATCATGCTGTTTTAATGATTATTACTTTATAATACAATATCAAGTTGGGGAAGGTTATTCCTCTCATTTTTAAATATAATTGCTTTATTTAAGCACCATGGTTACAAACATGTTCATAATTGAGTTTTAGCCATAAAATGCACACCCCTTCAACAGTGCAACTTTCCTGCCACCACTGTCCCTCATTTACCTTTCCTTCATCCTTTGCCTGTCTTTGAGATAGACATTGTATATCTCTCTCTATCATAGTCATGGTAGTTGTTAGCATAGTTATTTTTCTGACTGCACTTATGACTCTTTGTGACAAGCTTCATATCATGAAATGGTCCTTCTGTCCCTCACCTCATCTCTATTGTCTCTGGGTATTATTTTTTTGTCTTTTATTTTCCTTAAATTCCACCTATGAGTGAAACTATGCTGTTTCTCTATCCCTCTGACTTATTTTACTCAACATAATAGTCTCAATTTCTACCCATATATAGGCAAATTTTGTGACTTCATTTTTCTAACAACTGCGTAGTATTTCATTGGGATTCCTTCCATGATTTTGCTGTTGTTATTTATTTGCTTGTTTGTTTTGCCAAGGATTGCTTTAGCTATTTATGAATGTTTATTTCTCCATATGAATTTCAGGAGTGTCAGATCCACTTATTTGAAAAATGTCATGGAAATCTTTATAGAGATTGCACTAAATCTGTACAATGCTTTGGGAAATATGTTTATTTATTTATTTTGATTTTTGGGTCACACCCGGCAGTGTTCAGGCGTTACTCCTGGTTCTATGTTCAGAAATCGCTTCTGGCAGGCTCAGGGGACCATATGGGATGCCAGAATTCGAACCACGGTCCTACTGGGTGCAAGGCACCCTACCTCTGTGCTATCTCTCCGGCCTGAAATATTGGTATTTTAATTATGTTAGTTGTCCCAATTCATGAGCAGAGTATATATTTCCACTTATTCATGCTTCCTTTTATTGCTTGAAGCAGTTTTGTAATTTTCTTTATATAGCTCTTTAACCTCTTTAGGTAAGTTGATTCCAAGATACTTGATTTTCTGAGGCACAATTGTGAATGGGAATTTTGAAAAATAACGTTTTGTTCTCTTTCATTATTTGTGTATAGAAAAATCCATGAATTTTTGTGTATTAATTTTATAGCCTGTACATAACTATATAAGTCAATTGTTTCTAGAAGACTTTTTGTTGAGTCTTTAGGATTTTCTAGATACAGTATGTCATTTGCAAACATCTCTTTAGCTTTCCTATTTAGATGCCCTTGATTTTTTTCCTAATTGCTATGCTAAGTAGTTACAATACTATATTGAATAGAAGTGGCAAGAGGGGGCAAATTTGCAATTGTGTCAGATCTTAGTGGGACGACTTTTATTTTTCCTCATTGAGTATAATGATCACAATGCATCTGTGATATATGGCTTTGACAATATTGAGGAAAGTTCCTTCAACTCCTGTATTGTTCAGAGTTTTTATCATGAATGGAGGCTGCACCTTGCCAAATGCTTTCTCAGTGTATATTGAAATCATCATATGATATTGTCTTTTATTTTATTTATATGATATCATATCTTGATTGTCTTTTATATGTTAAATCGTTCTTGCTGCTGTGGAATGGATCCTACATTGTCATGGTGTATAAACTTTGAGATGAGTTATTGGATTCTATTTACTTGTATTTTGTTGAAGATATTGCACCTGTATTCAGCAAGGTTATGAGTCTTTATTTATTCTTTTCTTTCTTTCTTTCTTTCTTTCTTTCTTTCTTTCTTTCTTTCTTTCTTTCTTTCTTTCTTCTTTCTTTCTTTCTTTCTTTCTTTCTTTCTTTCTTTCTTTCTTTCTTTCTTTCTTTCTTTCTTTCTTTCTTTCTTTCTTTCTTTCTTTCTTTCTTTCTTTCTTTCTTTAATTTCTGATTCTTTTTTATTTTTGGGAGGTTGGGTCACACCTGGTGGTGCTCAGGGGTTACTCCTGGCTTTGCACTCAGAAATCACTCAGGGCAGGCTTGGGGGACCATAGAAGATGCAGGGGATGGAATCTGGGTCAGTCTTATGTCACAGGTTACTGTTGTGCTTTCACTTTGGTCCTCATTTTTGATTCTTTATAAAAGTTTCTCTCTAACTCTTTCTTTGTGAGCCTTGCTAATGGTTTATCAATCATGTTTATTATTTCTTTTTAAATAACCAACTCTTGCTTTCATTGATCTTTTGAAGTTTTTTTTGTTTGTTTGTTGATGGCTAGTTCATGAATTTCTGCTCTAGGCTTTATTATTTCCTTTGGCCTGTCTGCCTTCATCTCATTTTTGTTGCTCTTTTACTAATTTCTTGTTATGCCATTAAATTATCTATGTAGGCTTTTTCAACCTTTCTGATGAATGCTTGTAAATCTATAAATTTTCCTTTCATACTGCTTTTGCTGTGTTTCACAGATGATGATTTGTGATATTATTGTCATTTGTTTCTAGAAATCCTTTTCTTTCCTCTTGCTTTTGTCTCTGACCCACTGGTTGTTCAGTAGTGAGCTGTTTAATTTCCAGGTTTAAAGTTATGTCTCCATATAAGTTAATTAAATAAACTTTGTTGAACAAACTTTATATATAGGCTTTTAAACTACTAGACCTAACTTTTATGCTTGCATTTACTACCACATGTTTTAAAATCACATATTTTGAATTTTGTAAATGTTAATTTATTAGAACAATAGATTAAATGACTTATTTTGACTTTTGTTTCTGTTCTGGAGGAAGTCATGACTATAAGACTTGCTCTAATATTGTTGGAATATACTCTGGAACATGGTGCAGGAAGGTTGATTCTGATGATGGAATTGGCATGGATTTATTGTATTTCTGAAACCTATATAAACCTATATATGATGGACTCTAAATCACGATGAATTCAGTAAAATGAAATAACATAAAATAAAAGGACTTGTCCTAATGTTAAAAACTGTAAAGCCTAATAAGCCTAATCCATAGGCTTTGAAAACATGAATGGAATATTGGATTTCTGATGCGAAAGAGTTTTGGACTTCACTGTCTGGGATAGTTCAATAGGAATGACAGGGTTTGTTTTTGAGGATAAATATTCAATATTTGTTTTTAAAAAGTTAGCTAACACTTGCAGAGATGATCAAAAAGGAATGAACTACATATAAAACAAGTTTTCTAAAATGCATAGGTTTTACCATTAAGATTTTGTTTCAATTTTCATATACAGTGGTAAAAGAACATACATTCTAACAGAAGTCTTTTGCTTTCATACATATTTTAAACTCGCATCTGTCACAGCAATGAATCCTCATTAAAATGGGATATTTAGTGAAGTACAAAAGTACTAATCTTAATAATAGGAAAAAGTAACCCTAAATAGTATTTCATTTTCATATTTAATTATTAAGACTTCCAGGAGAATCAGTCTAATCCATGAGTAAAAATCTTCCAGAACCAGTTCCTCTAGAAATAGAACAAAATCATAAGGGAAAAATATTTTACACTCATTATTTGTATAACCAATCAAATATTTGAAACCAATCAAATATTATGGGACATAAGAAGAAATATAAAAATGTGACTTATAAACAGAAATATATTCTAGTTTAATTAAAAACAGACTTGGCGGGGCCTGAGTATCAGCACAACAGTAGAGCAATTATCTTGCATGTGGCTGACCCAGGAAGGACACAGATTCAATCCTTAGCATCCCATATGGTTTCCTGAGTGATTTCTGTGAGCCAGGAGCACTGCTGGGTGTGACCCCAAACAAAATATAATAAATAAAAACAGACTTGGAAATGGCGTGTTACAACTTCTTGTTTAAGAAGTTCAAAATAAATATTGATGTTAAGAAGTAAAGTAAAATAACAATAGAATGTAAGACAAAAATATAATACATTCAAACTGAATATTGGAGGTTAAAAAGTAGGATATCAAAAATCAAAATTTATGAAAAGGCATTATTATATTGGCAAAAGAAATTACCCTTAACTGGAAGATGTTCCAATGAAAAATATTTTCAAAGTAAACTATGAGTGGCAAATGACACAACAGAAGCCAATTATTATTTATTTGGAGTCCTAAAATTAAACTGAGACAGATGTGGGAAGCAGAAAAATTGTTTTTG
>PVKC010036210.1:0-14276 GCA_004027635.1 Crocidura indochinensis
TTTTTTATATTTATCTAGTTTTTGTCAATGTATTGAAAAAAAGAAAATGTAGATAAAAGGCTCATGTTTAGATTTATTGATTATTCAATCCAAGTCATCATCTAGTACACATTTTGAAAATATTGTAGAACAGTATGAGAGTTATTGAAGTTGTTGTCTCCATTTGTATTTATTTATTTATTTACTTTTCTTTCTTCTTTTCTCTTCTTCCTTTTTGCGCTCTGCCATGTTTTTTTTTATCTCAAGACCATGGCTATTATATGGTGCTTATCTTTATTGTTATAGTGCTCACTGGATACTTTATTTGGTACTTCTTTTTGTACTGTTGTGGTGTTTCACTTCCATTTTCCCTTTCATATCTCAAACAGATCAGGAGAGCCTCTAGAAGGACTCCGCCATTTTCGTCATATTTGATTTTTACCCCAGTTTTACTTTTTTCTTCTTCAAATAAAACCACATCACTTGAATTATCTAGGTCCGCCTCCCAATTAGAGCGGGAAGTAATGAAGGTACCAAGACCAAACAGGTGTAAGATCACTTAGTAGTAAGCTAGGCACAGAGGGGACCAATTATTCTAGCACCTGGGGGGAGCGGGGGTTGAGCAGGAGGATATGGGAGGCAGGAAGGGAACTGCGGTGGAGGGAGGACAATTCGGTGATGGGAATTGACATGATTTAATATTGTATGTACCTAAAAATTTACTGTGAAAGATATGTAAGCCACTATGATTACAATAAAAATTATATATTTAAAAATAATGTCCTAATATTATTTAACATATTTCAGAGATGAGAAAGATTCAGAAGAAATATAAAGTAAGTGAAGCTATAATATACAGGTTCATTATGTTTAACAATGGAGAAATGTTCATAATTTAAAATGAAATGTGAAGTTCGTATAGATTTGGTAAGCTATTAAGGCACTTGCTACACACAGGGAAACCCCAATTGAATGCCTGTAGTCACTTATTTTCTACTGAGATTCGCCAGAATTAATTATTGAGCACAAATTCAGGAGAAGTAAGATTTTGGTATTGCCAAGTGTGACCCTAAAACAAACAAAAATAAAGTTTTTCAAGGTGAAACATCAAGAACAGATGGCATAAACTTCAACAAGTTTTCTAGAAGATATAGTAAAAATGTTAGACAAAGAAAGATACTATTCTAAATATAAGTAATGCACACATTAGGCATATATAAAATGAAAAAAAAAGCAATGCCTCTATTTCTACGTGCATACAAGTATGTATGATATATACACATCATCAGAAAGTAAAAGATAATGGATCAGTGTTTCAGTCTTTAGTATGAATTTTCAAATAAGTGTACTACTATGAAAACCTCTAGCATTACTTTATTTCCCCGAGCTATTTGTTTAATTTTTGTTTTGATGACAAAATAAAATAGAGGTGTTACAATGGAGATAATAAATTGATATGTAACTAACTTTAATAATAGAGTATTAGACATTAAAAAAGTTAAGTATTGCTAATACAAAATGAAGTATTTACAAAAATACTAGTACTGCACATTTCAGTTATATAAATTAATGAGCTAAATGTCAATAATAATTAACTGTGTTCTTAGATATCTATTTTTTTGTATTTCAATATTTCTTGTTGTCATAGAAAATTAGATCTTATTACTATTATTACCTCCAGGAATTCTGCCTGCTGTGAATTTATTTGATATCCTAAAGCAAATCACAGACCATACTGAGATGATTGATAAGATAGAATTTACAAAGCTGTGTATTTTCATTTACCCATTACAATTCAGTACTTCTGTGTATGGGAACTAATGAGCCTTTCAAAGGTTAAGTATATCTTGTTTAATTTAAATAAACTTTTGAATGTTAATATGCTTGATGGTGCATCATTAAAAGTTGATGTTTTAATTACTCAATGTATCATATTTTCTGTTTACATAAAACTGTAACATTAATCATGAAATTTTAATCAAATATAAAATTATATGATGTAGAGGAAATATATATATATATATATATATATATAAGTCAAGATCTCTATATTCCTTAATAGTTGGTGTGACAGTCACACCTTGAAATGCTCAGATCCCATGGGGCTTATGGTAACATTAGTGGCGCAAGAAATCAAATGATTGTCAACCTCATACAACAGAATCACCATTTTAATAAAACTATGCAGATATATTAAAACTCCCATGTTTGGAAGTTTATTCTAGAAGGAAGCATATAATCCTAATTTTACTCTTTTGAGTGAGAACTACTAAAATCTCTGGGCAGTATATTCTATCCAACTATATTTCATCCATGGAAAATCATTGATGAAATAAAAATTTTCATTTTTAATTACATTAAACATTAGTCTATCACATTATTGTTATGACATTATTGTTATCATCCCTTAGCACATACCCCATACTCAGGATTATATGAGTAAGATCCAGGGATGGATATCTTTTTATAAAAAAAATAAGGAGAAATACAGAAATCATCTCTACAATCATCAAAATGTTCATAGATAAAAGTAAGACAGAATCAAAATGCTCACACCAAAAATTCTACATTTTTTTAATTTTTATTTTCTTGCAAACTGTTGCTAAATAGAGATGATATAGGAGTAATAACAAAGATACTTATTTTTGTTTCTCCCTTTTATTGGGCAGGGTACACCTGGCAGCACTCTGTGGTTAATCCTGGCTCTTCCCTCAAAAATCACTTCTGCTAGCTAAGAGGCCCATATGGACTCCAGGTTTTGTTTCTCTCCTGAATAAATTTTATTGAAGATTATTCTTAAGTCTACAAAATTTGATTTGCCTAATAGATTAGTTATGTATTATCTTTACCTAAATTTTTTTACTAAGGCTAAATATTTTACTAGAACCAAAATTATACACAAATATGAGTCATCCATTCTCAACTTTTATATTCAGATGCCGACTAAGGGAGGAGTTGAAACATAGTAAGTAGAAGAGTCGTTTGTATCTGTATTTGGATAGGGCAATGAAGATACATTTAAGAAATATGATAGCATATAAAATGTAAGTCTGTACCTAAGACAGTCTGATAGACACATACACACTTTAAGAACCCTATGAGAATAGCTAAGCAGGAAGCGAAAAAAAGAAGAAAGCTGTTACTTCTTTGTTCATTATGATAGTCTGCAAGCTTACTTAGAGTGATTAAAAATACATAGATATAGGTAGAGTTAAAGCTGTTACTTTTGATATTCAATATTCCAATATTCCAACTATAATACTTCCACCAGTGTAACATCCACTCCATTCTTGTCAGAAGTTTCCTCTAAATACCTGAAGGCTGCCACATGACAGGTAATAATAATTTACAAAATATTGCTTGGCACAACTAAATGGCAATGTAATTATCAAAAAACAAGCATCATTAAAATATTTTAGTGAAAATTGTCATATCTCTAAGTGGGTATTTATGTTTTTCTGTAGGTCTAAATAGTTATATATTGCTATATAAAATTACGTTCATGGTTTTATTTTTTAAGTTTATATGGCCAATATGATACTTTTCCATCTAACTTGGTGTATTCCTACTGAAAAATCACTATGAAAAATTGGAATGTAGGGGCTGGAGCAGTGGTGCAAGCGGTATGGCGTCTGCTTTGCTCGCGCTTACCTAGGACGTTGTCCCATATGTTCCCCCAAGCCAGGAGCAATTTCTGAGCTCAAAGATAGTAGTAACCCCTGAGTGTCATAGGTTCTAGCCCCCAAACCAATAAATAAATAGAATATAATAGTATACAATTTGGAAAGTGTTTCATGGCCACATTCATGACTGCATGGCCCACAACTTGTGTCTCTAGAGTTGGCCTAATGAGCTTATAAGACAGCGGTGGTGGTTCATGGAAATTGCTCTAAAGCAGGTGTCTCAAACTCGTGGCCCACGGGCCGTTTGTGGCCCTCCGTACAACATTTTGTGGCCCGCGACCGGCCTTCAAATATCGCAGTATTTGCAATTATTCGCTTACCGAATAATCGCAATAAAAATCGCATTAGTAAGGAAAAAAATCGCATTAAAAATTCGCATACCCCGAGCAGTTCCGTTCGGGGTATGCAAATGTTTAATGCGATTTTTTGCCGGTTTTTTTCCTTAAAAATGCGATTTTTTATTGCGAATATTCGGTAAACGAAATCCCTTATGCAGTCCTGCCTCACCCCGACTTTGCTTCCTGCGGCCCCCCGGGTAAACTGAGTTTGAGACCCCTGCTCTAAAGGGCTTCAGTGCAATCAACTCTGAGTCTAGTATGTTTATAAGTTTTTTTTTTTTTGTAGGTGTAGCTCTCTGTTAATATTTAGATGAATATATGATGCTGGCTACTTGCACAGACATGGCAGAAGGTTCTGAATTAGGGGTATGTCTGCCAGGACTTCAGGAAGTAGAGGCATTGGAGATACAAATGTCCAGCAAACCTGAATTGTTTTTGATGACTAGGAGTTTCTGCAGAGATAAGTGGAAAAGCAATGAACCTGGGTCATTATGTGGAATCTGAAGCAGAAGGATATCTAATTTGTCATCCAGTGTTAAGGTTCCATTTCCTGCTTATAGATTGTATTCATTTGCAAAAATCTCACTGCTCTCTCACAGTCTTAACATAGCTTTCAAGGCTATTAGAAAACATAAAACATACCTTAGGACACCTGGCCATAGCAGATATCTTGTTAACACTAAGCAGAAACTATGGAATACTCCCCACTAGACACCAGACTATTAGATTAAATACCAGCAAGATAAAACAGCTCTTGCATATACCCTATATCTACTTGCTTATAACCCACGGAGGGGGTGGTCCTCTCTTATAAAAGGTTATTACCCTACCCAGTAGGCTTGTCTCATGCCATTAGAAGGAAATAAAGGGTGGTGGTTTTTGTTTGTTTATTTGTTTTTTGCTTTATTTCAATTGCATGGTCTCATACTTCAGCTCTGGACACTAACAATTAAATGTCATTGTATATTAGTCTATGTATGTAGCCCCTAAAACTTCAGCAGAGCAAGTAAATTGCCTTATCCTCCTCTGAAGGCCCTCAGTGAGAACATTTGTATGTCCAAGCATATTTTTGTTTTGTGTGTATTTGATTGTTTCTGCCAGTTGTGCTTCTTTTTGAGATGTAGATGAGTTATATTGTTCCTGATTATGTATGTGGAATTTAACAACAAATGACAGTTTAGTATATATTTCAATGCATTAATTGTCACAAGTTACAAAACAATCATTCACAGTTAATATTGATAGTCAAATACTCTTTCCATTTGCTTTGAGTCAGGTTCAAGAGATTTCCAATAAGCAACATGTTTCTAAAATTTTCTAAGTAAAATGTATTTTGAAACTTTAAGTACTTTTTGCTGGGGGGACACACTTGGAAATGCTCGATGTTACTCTTACTCTGATCTCAGAAATTATTACTGTCAGTGATTGGGGCACAATATGGGATGCCAGGAAAAGAACTAAGTCAACCACTCACAATACAAGTCTCTACACACTGTACAATTGCTCTGGTCTCTCTTTTCTTATTTTTGTCTGAGTTTTTTACCTAATTAGTTTTCCACATGAAAATGTGATTCACTTGTAAATAATATGATGAACTGTCTACATGAAATGAACATAAATCGACTAGATTACACAGTGTTGTCTTTTGAGTTTCACACAACAGAATAACATGATAATCATTAAGAGGATATTGCTATTGCTGTTTTGATTCCTTGTGGTTATAGCAATGATTTCTGTAGAAGGAGACATTTACTGGAAACTCATTTTTATACATTGAACTCAATGTCATGAACAATTGGATGACTCCTTCAGTACGAAGGTATACATTCCATCAAAGAAGCAAGACTTACTATTAATATGGCCAGAGAGATAACATGGAGGCTGGACATTTGCCTTGCATGCAAAAGGACAGTGGTTTGAATCCCAGCATCCTATATGGTCCTCCAAGCCTGCCAGGAGTGATTTCTGAGTGTAGAGCCAGGAGGAACCCTGAGTGAAGCCAGGTGTGACTCAAAAAATATATATATATACATATATAATTTCTCTATATATTGTTTATATATATGTTCATAGTTAATGTTCACAGTTCCGAGTTAGAGTCAAATGTTGATAATTAAATAATATTAAATAGAGAAAGAAATAATCACTAGATTCAAGGAGCATAAGCTATAAAGAATATAGTAACTCTTATTGGGAATAAAATTTGAAATTTTAATTTTTTAAATGCCATGATCAAAATAGTTGTTTATAAGTTGTTTCTAGCATTCAGTGTTCCAACACCATTTCCACCACCAATGTAATTTTCCCTTCACCATTTTCCCTTCATCATTGTTCCTAGTCATCCAACTCCTCCCAAGAATATCCCCTTTGCAAATACAGAATAATTTAAGTTGCATGCTATAGCTAAATGACAATGGAATCATAAAAAATATTAGTAAAGAAAATGTGTGATAAATATCATACAATGGGATTAAATTAAATTATGATTAAATTTTCTAAGGGTTTACTCAGCTATTCTTTCCTAGTAAACTACTTCATGTTATTTATTTATTTATTTATTTATTTATTAAAATTAGTTGACTTCTATGCTACTTCTCAAACATCAAAGTTAGTGTAATCTTACTTGAGTCAACAGTTTTGAGAGATTTGAAGATGTCTCATGACAATAAATATGATCACTCACTGCAGGAACCCCAGAATCGGTAGAGAAGCGCATAAAGAACTTCATGTCAATGCCAATAGGATATGGATGTGGCTCCTAAGGCTTCTGGAAGTAGGGGTATTAGGGTTCTGCTTCCTGCCCCACTGTGAGACAATCCAATAATTTTCAGCACAAGAAATGATACAGGTTTAGATGTCTTTTCTTTGGAGATGTACCAAAAATATTTTTTATGGACTTCACATGAAAATCAAGTATCTATAAACTTTTTTTCTTGGAAATAATCTAGTAGTTCATTTTTGTTGAAAAGTCTACCTGAAAAGTGTAGGGAATTTTCTCAGCGTGGTAGAGATGGATGACGCAGAGCTCATTTCAGAATGATTTAAGGTAGTTTCTTTAATCTTGGGTAAAACCAGCACTTGTCTCTTACATCTATTTGTCAAAGAAAATGCTGAAACTTCTTCACCCTGGACTTGTGGGGTGCCAGCAATATTCTAAGTAAGAAGCTGGAAGTAACAAAATTTTAATAAAGAAAACCTATTTGTTTAACTACTACCAAAATCTTACCATGAAATTAGAGTAGCACCAGAGAGTAAAGGAGAACCCTTTAATTATATACTCAGGTGAATTCAACCTGCCTATTGCCAAATAGAACTGAACCTTGACCACATTTCAGATTTACTAGAATTATACATGTTATAGCATTTCTAGGGAGTCATTTTTTTTCTAATGCATATAATGTATACTAATGAATGCAGATACAATCAATGATAGATAGAATTAGTTTTTTTTTCTATATATATATATATATACATTAATTAATTCTCCTGTGACTTTGTTTAATTCCGGTTAAAGTAATCTGATCTGTTTTTATTCACTTCTGGTTTTGTTTTAGTACTTTGGTGATTTATGACTTAGTCATTTTTGTCTAGCTCCTATAATGGTGAGTCAGAGGTCCTGGCTCTAGTTTCCATCTTCAGCTCTAAGCTCCCCACACCAGAACTAATGGGCTATGGGTCATTGATACTCCTAATAAAAATGTCCCTATTTGAAGGTTGGAGAGATATTGTAGGGGTTAAGTGCCTCACACATATCCAATCTTGGTTGATCCCTGACACTATATATATATATATATATATATATATATATATATATATATATATATATATATATATATATATATAAACTCCTAAGCATATCCAGGAGAGGACTCTGAGCATATAGCAAGAAGTAAGCCCAATAACCACAAGGTATAGCTTAATAAAAAAAAAGAACAAACAAGTCTTAAACTGTCTAACATCAAAAATAAAAATGAAGAACTTAGAAAAATATTTTCCAAAATTAGAAATAACTTTTTTAAGGTAAAAAACTAAATAATTTGTTTCAGTTTAATAAAATAAAAGGAGAGTGTGAAGTATTTTCTAAAATACAGTCAGGTGGAATAAAAGCTGCTGGTGTCAATTTAAATGTAAAAAAGAGATTTTTACATGATAGCATGAATTAAAATCATTATTCAATAAGTGAAGTTGTTAACTGTAGCTTTATGATTTCCTTTGTTGTTTGTTTTGACTTTATATTGAAAATACTCAAGGGATTTCTTCTGCCTCGGCACTCAGGGATCACTCCTACTCATGCTCAAGGGAGTATAAGAGATGCCACAAACTGACTCCATGTTGATTGCATGAAAGTTTTCCTTAAACTCGTATTATCTATCTGGTTCTTCATTTCCTCCTTTCACCCTTCCTTCCATAATTCTCTCTTTCCTCTTCTACTCAGTCCCTTCCTTCCTCCTTTCATCCTTCCTTCTTTAACTTCCTCCCTCCTCACTTCCTTCCTTTGTTCCTTCCTTCCTTCCCTTTACTTCGGTCCCTTCTTTCTTCCTTTCAATTTCTTTTGCCTTCTTTCTTCCTTTCTTTCTTTCTTTCTTTCTTCCTTTCTTTCTTTCTTTCGCCTTCTTTCTTTCTTTCTTTCTTTCTTCCTTTCTTTCTTTCTTTCTTTCGCCTTCTTTCTTTCTTTTCGTTCTTTCTTTCTTTCTTTTTCTTTCTTTCTATCCTTTCATTCAGTCTTCCTTCTTCCTACCTTCCTTCTTATTCTTCCTCCCTCCTTCTGTCCTTCCCTTCCTTCCCTTATTTTTTACTTATTTTCTTCCTTCCTTTTTTCTTCCTTCCTTCCTCCTTCCTTCTTTTTTCTCTTCCTTCCTCGCTTCCTTCTTTCTTTTTCGTTCATTCTTTCTTTTTTCTTCCTTCTTTTTTCATTGTTTCTTTGTCTTTTTCATTCTTCCTTCACTTCCTTTCTTCTCTCTTTCTCTTTTTCTTTCTTTCTTTCTTTCTTTCTCTCTCTTTTTCTCTTTCTTTCCTTCTTTCTTTCTTTTCTTTCTTTCTTTGTTTCTTTCTTCTTTCTTTCTTTCATATGTGGGCCATACCTCCGTACTCTTTTACATTGTTTCTTTCTATTTCTTTCTCTTTTTTCTCCATGTTTACTCCTGACTCTGTGCATAGGGATTTTTTTAGTGTAACTCTGGAGACCATGTGTGATATCTGGGATTGAACATTTGTCAGATGCCTGAAAGGCAAGCATATTGCTTTCCATACTATCCTCTGACAACCATATATTCATAATTTATGTTTAGCTTAAAATTACATATATTATTCTAGAAAAATTAATTCTAACTCTACAAATTGATATGCAGAAATTCTATCTTATAACATGGTAGGCTGCAGTTTTGATATTTCCCCCTAAATATGCATATATAAAGCTTTGAGATCAGGACCCCTATCATGTTGTTGGTATTGTTATAGAGAAGAGGCAAGAGCCCTCTTGTCTAGAAAATGTTGCACTAGAAAAACTTAAGAGAACTTTACCAAAACCAGACATCTGCAAACTAGAATTATAGTCCTTATCTGACACCAAAAGTACTGATGTATTGATATTGCCTTCCCCACTATTAGACTTATGATAAATTAATGTTGATTTGAATCACCCCAGTATATGGCAAATGTAAATAGCAGCAAAATATGGACAAAAGAACAGTTAATTGGTTTATATTTTAAAAGGTGAAAATAACATTAGAACTGCATTCTTGTTAGAGGTTGTAACCTATAATATCAATAAAAAGAAAATAAACATTAAAATTTTATACTGATATGAAAGGACTGTTAAAGATTTATTTATTTAAGTACTCATATATAAACATGAAAAGTGCTATAAAGAAAGTTTTCTTTGAAAAGATACAAATAAACACAGTGTCTTGGTATAAAACATCTATAAAGGTTGTTATTTATAAGATCTTAGATAAAATGATAAACATATTGCTGCATTATTCTATTGATCTTTTTCAAAACATATAAAATATTGGTTAATTTCTTTTTTATTTTTGTTTTAATTAGAACAGTCTATTAATACAGCTGCAACTTTTTCTGAGAAAATGATTAGCAAAACTTGGGAAAGGGATTTGGTTCTTGGTTATTTCTAAATTCTTATTAAATTCTGATGTTAAAATATCAGAATGAGTGAATTAAAGAATCGTATTTTTAGAACATAGGAATCAGAGTATAAAATTAGGAAAATTATCAACCTTATAAAATAACAAAAATTAATGTTCTAATGTTTATATTTAGTGTGTCACTAGTCACCAAGTCAAAGATAAATCAGAAAGCTCAAATTGTGGAATCAATAAAGGTTATTTATAATTTGAGCTGACTGGGATAATGACGATGGAATAGACTGCTACAAGGCAGAATCCAGATATAGAGAACTTAAAAAAAAAAAAAGAAAGAGCCAATCCTAAATAAACCCTATTTTTACTTACTTTAGAGACCATGGTATAGGCTGCCCCACTAAGCAATGTGGATGCTGCTTA
The DNA here is from genome assembly GCA_004027635.1 of Crocidura indochinensis. Lineage (NCBI taxonomy): Eukaryota > Metazoa > Chordata > Mammalia > Eulipotyphla > Soricidae > Crocidura > Crocidura indochinensis. The sequence goes on from PVKC010036210.1 coordinate 10,519, forward strand.
AAATCTCCTGGACTCTACTTTTCTAGGTTTTGGTGTTACTCAGAATCCCTCACTCCTTTCTTTATAATTCCTCCTTTGGTACTGAAATTTCATCTACTCATGGCTCATCATTATATCTCAGAATCTCATTGTTTGTTTTTTTTTTTGGTCTTTATTTTTTATTTATTTTTGGTTTATACCTGATGAGGCTCAGGAGTTACTCCTGGCAATCTGCTCAGAAATCGCTTCTGACTTGGGGGGCTATATGGGACCCTGGGGATCAAACCTCAGTCCATCCTAGGTCAGTTGTGTGCAAGGCAAAAGCTATACTGCTGCGCCACCACTCCAGCCTCAGAATCTATAGGTCAGATCTGTGAACAGATCAAAGAGTTATGTTTCTAAATGATAATTCCTATGTTAAGCAAAAATCTTCTGGTGCCTGATATTTAAACTTTGAGCTTCTAGAAGTGAGAGAAAAACATTGATGAAATCACCCAGATAATGGTAACTTATTATAATACACTAAACTAGCTCATACATAAATTAAATTATGTGGTGTTTGTAATTATTATATAAGATATTAAGCAAGATTCATAAAATATATTAGTAACATATCTAAAAATTTATTCATATTAAACTACGATCACTAGTGCTAAATAAAGTAATAAATAAAGCTTATTAGTATATTTATTATTTGCACTTTCAAATTTTTTGCACTTCCTAATTTTTAATAGCTATTAGCCATATATCACATTTTAGTGCTTTGAAACATAACATGCAAGAGTGAATAGCCACCATTAAACTTATTTGATTTAAATCTTAATATTAAAATAATGATTTCTTACTTTGGACCAGTAACATAAAATAGAATTTTTATAAATATATGCAGTTTTCATGTTGTTGATATTGTTATGGAGAAGAGGCAAGAGCCCTCTTGTCTAGAAAATGCGCACTAGAAAAACTTAAGAGAACTTTACCAAAACCAGACATCTGCAAACTAGAATTATAGTCCTTATCTGACACCAAAAGTACTGATGTATTGATATTACCTTTTTGTCTTGGAGGAAAATATGCATTATGTGATATTATTTTAATTTTTATTTTCAGGTGTTGAAAAAAATGACAACTATTTAATATTTCCTTGCAGTATGTTCGGCACATGCAATAACCTATACTAAAGAAAAAACTAAGCCAAAATGTATTTAGACTTAGATATCAAATCTGAAAATATAGGGGGATTCTCCTGATCTAAAATATAAATATTTTCAATGATTCAATAACAAGCAAAAAAGTAATATTAGATTGAATCTTTGTAAGAAGCATCTGTACTAAAAATGCAATGGAAATAAAGACAAATAAAATACATAATAGGGAAAAATATTTGTCTATCAATTATCTCACGAAGCATAAATATCTAAGATATCAAATCTCATGTAATACTTTATAAGGAAACAAACAAAATATCCACTTCCTCAAAAAATGAGCTAAAAGTGTTATTTACAAACTTCTTCAAAAATACAAACAGATAACCAAAAGTATATAAAATGTCAGGGGAATACTATTCAAAGCAATGAGATAAAATATAACACCAATGATAATGGTGCAGATCACAGAAAACAAAACCAACCATTGTTGTTGTGTATGTAGGTGGTCAATTTTTGCTGAACACTTGCCAGAAAAATAGAAATTGAGCTGCCACACAAGGAGCAATTCTACTTTTGGTATCTATTTCATGGACCTCAAAGGTCTACTCTATGTTCATTGCACAAATATTCACAAGAACCAATATCTGGAAACATACCTCATGTTGATAAGTCAATGTGTGAATAAAGAAACCTAAACACATTGAAAAAGGAATGGCTAAAAACAAGACCAGATCAGAAATTTTCCCCACTGTATGGGTGAATATGGAGAGATTTCTACTCCTTGAAGTTACCTGAAAGGAGAGGGAGAATCAAGGAATAATATGTAGGGTTTAAAGAACAGATATAACATATACACAAAAGAAACAGAAACTGAGAACTAGTTACCAGTAGGAAACTTACCAGATGGAAGAACTGGGGGATGATGGGGGTCATATTCGACAATGTTAAAGGCAAGTGAATACTCCAATGCAGGGTATGATACTGAACATTTCAGGTATAAAATATTCTCAAAAAAGTTGTGTAAACCATAATATTTCAAGTAAACAGAAAAACTGAAAATTGGAAGAGTAATCTGTAAAGAGTTTATTTTCTTAGATGTTTATATCATCTGTTATATACATTAATAAAATAGATTATTATTTCTATTTTCTATACTTAGTGTTCCCAATGATATAATAATCTATTTTATTATTTCTATTTTCTATACTTAGTGTTAAAATAAGTATAACACTTAAAATAAGTATAACACTGTCCACTGGGCTTTTTGAGTTGTTTGTGAAGATCATATCACTGTTGGTGTACTCTGTTATTTATCAAGCACTTTGCAAAGAAAACTATAGAGGTACATTTCTAAATTTTTCAAATGAAATATGTCTTTTTCGTTTTTATTTGTGATTAATATCTTTCACATGTTTCAAATTTCTGCCTCAGGGTTTTAAACCCTCTGGCATTTTATTCATTCTTTTTTTTTTTTTGGTTTTTGGGTCACACCCGGCAGTGCTCAGGGGTTACTCCTGGCTCCATGCTCAGAAATTGCTCCTGGCAGGCATGGGGACCATATGGGGCACCGGGATTCGAACCAATGACCTTTTGCATGAAAGGTAAACGCCTTACCTCCATGCTATCTCCCGGGCCCTATTCTTATGTCAGTCTGATTCATGCTGATACGATGGCAAGCTTGATTTTCTAGGAAATAGGAGGTCTTAGAATCTTCTGTCCCTTTGCTTTGTCCTTTTAGAATTGAGATCCACACCAGTTGATGTTCAAAACTTAATCCAGAGTGACATGGGGGTCACTGGTGACATGGCACAGGGAAACCCAGGTAAAGCCTGAGATTAAATTAAGGCTTGCTTTAACCATTGTAATATCTCTGTGGCTCCTATATACCCTCTTTGTTATTGTTTAGCCTGAGGTTTGCCTTACTCTATCCTTAGATTCATTTCAAATTGAGATGATTCTTTCAATCTGAAGACATACATATTATTATTGTGTAACCTTTTCCCCAAATTCCTGTTTCCATAATCTCTTCTTTTGGTATGTAATGTTTACCTGGATTACAGGGTGTTCCCCCACACTGTTGAGTGGAGTTCTGGATAATAAAGACAAGAGTCTGGCTGTGGGCTGAGGGCACATGGCAGAAAGAAACATTAAAGAGAGAAAGTCCATGCAGAAAAAAGCAGGCTGACTCTGGTTAATCCTTACCTTACTGGTTGTTGTATTATTTCTACTCTATCCTTCTTCATCGGACTCATTGACCAAAGGAGTTAGAAAGACAGTGTCAGTGTCTAGGTGGCCTCACACAACACATTGACTATGTTTTTATTTTATTCTTCTGTTGAGAAAATTTTTTTTCAAATAGCTTATAGCTATTGCCTTTTTAAAATAATTATACATATTTTTAGAATTCTATATTCTATATTTTATAGATCCTAATCTTTTTTTATTTTATTTTATTTTAACACCTTGATTACATACATAAATGTGTTTGGGTTTCAGTCATGTAAAGAACACCACCCATCACCAGTGCAACGTTTCCATCACCATTGTCCCAAATCTCCCACCTCCCACCCTCCCCATGCCTGTACTCTGGACAGGCTCTCCATTTCCCTCATATATTCTCATTATTAGGACAGT
>PVKC010036211.1:0-13240 GCA_004027635.1 Crocidura indochinensis
AAGAAAGAATGAAAGAAAGAAAGAAAGAAAGAAAGAAAGAAAGAGAAAGAAAAGAAAAGAAAGAAAGAAAGAAAAGAAAAAAGAAGAAAATATACAATTTAGAAAACAAATGACAACTAAAATTATTATAGTAATAGTGTATTTATACATGTATGTGTTCAAAATAAAAGCAATCTAAACTCTTCACTGAAGATTCATTTTAGTGTCGAAATTTAGTATAGAAAGACATACCAAGCCTGTGTCCAGGTCTCTAGAACACACTATTCATTAAGTTAAGAAGATATATAATAATGATGATTAGAATGATAATAGTGTCAAATATATATCTTAAATTATTATAGATATATAGTCTATTATATTAAGCTGTAATAACATTTACAGCTATTGAGTCACTTAATACAGCAATCCTAAACTATAGATATAAATATATTATATCATAAATTATTATACCTATTAAATATTTATATAGATATAAACATACCTATATATGTTTAAGAAAATTGAGGACAAACCAGGAAGAATTAGAGATAGAAATAAAACCACCGGGGCTAGAGAGATAGCACAGCTATAGGGCGTTTGCCTTGCAAGTAGCCGACCCAGGACCAATGGTAGTTTGAATCCAGGCATCCCATATCTTCCCTCATGCTTGCCAGGAGCGATTTCTGAGCACAGAGCCAGGAGTAACCCCCGAGCACCACCAGTGTTTGTTTCCTGGTTTCATGTTCATAGTCACTAAATATTACTTCCTCTCCTTTCATATCATGCCATTTAATTTCACATGTAAATAATTGCAAAGATATTTTGCTTACATATAAATTATAATATTTGACACAGGCAAATGTTAGGTATCAAATGAGTGCAGCTGCAATGCAGATGATAGGAAGAAATGACTATGAGTTAAATTGCTGTGAAGGACTTCAAGGACACAAAAGATATGAGTTTAGCCCTAATTTGAACATGAAAAACTAAGACCATACAATTAACATGAGGAAATCTATAAATCTATAAAAATATTGTAAAAATTGGAAGATATTAGAATCCAGAGTGATAATACACTAGATAAGATAAACTGCTTGCCTTGCACACAGCCAACCCAGGTTTAATCTCTGGCATCTCAATATAGTCTCCTAAACTTTGCCAGCAGAAATCTGTGAGTGCAGAGCCAAGTAACCCCAGAACATGGCCAAGTGTGGTCCAAATAGCAAAATAAGAAAAAATATTATCTAAACACATACACATATTTCTTAAATTCAAAATGCCATCTTACTATTTAATATCTTGTGTTATCATGTTTATTCTACTTCCTGACCTGCATATAAGCTCCATATGAACAAAATATTCCCTAAAATTTTATGATGAAAACATTAGCTATTTGCAATAAGCCTGTCTTATAACACAATTTGTTAAGTAAGCAATTAAGCATACAAATAGAAATTGGAGAGAGGGTTGAGGAATAGTACACCAAATTCTGTCCTTGGTACCTCATATGGTCCTATGAGCACCTCCAGGAATGATCACTGAGCATAGAGCCAGCAGAAATCTAGACACAGTGCACAGTGTAACCAATACAAAGAAATTGAAATTGTTCAGTCCTTCCTTGGCATCCCCAGAACAAACAATCACAAACATGATCACCATTACATGATTCTTTAGGAGCAACTATCTGAGCAGCAACCACATGTAACAAGCGGAAGACATGTTTATCATTCCTGAGTCATCCTTTCTTTTTTTTTTTTTTGATTTTGGGCCACACCCAGTGACGCTCAGGGGTTATTCCTGGCTATGCGCTCAGAAGTCGCTCCTGACTTGGGGGACCATATGGGAAACCGGGGGATCGAACTGCGGTCCGTCCTAGGCTAGTGCAGGCAAGTCAGGCACCTTACCTCCTGCCACCGCCCGGCCCCAAGTCATCCTTTCTTTTTATTGTATGTCTCATATATTCCAGCATACAGTATTCTCTTTCCTTCCTTTTCATTATATTTCTAGTAGTCTTACTTTTGTTCTCATTGTCATTCTTGTATTTTAGATAGTTATTTTTTGTTAGATTAATGTTATATCTACTACTTAGACCTTTGCCTTTGGCATTTTTCAATATATTCTCTACATGAGAATCAAAAGCATGTTTCTCCAATATAAATCTGATAATATCATTGTCTTCTTTAAAAATCACTCAATAGGCAATTATGAGTTACTGGCCCAAAACAGAATTGTGTGAAGAATTTTCTCTCACTTCCCAATGTCAATCAAAAACTCCCCAGAGATATAACAGGGAACATCTAATGGAAAATAATGACTAGCTTTCCTTATGAAATGGTTAAGATAATTACTTAAATACACTATAAAACATAAACATTATTTTCTGTAACATTACATTGTCATCTATGAAGCTTTTGTCAAGAGAAAATTAGAGATAAAAGTACTGAGGCAGAACTAAACTTCTTTGCTTAGAATAGGTTGAGGTGATTGATACATGAGAGCTTAAAATATGGGCAAGAAGAAGAAATAACACATTGAGGTTGTAGAGGAAAGAACAACAAATAAAAATGTCTGGGATATTACAAAGATCATATATTAGAAGAAAGACATCACTTTTGAAGAGTTCATGGGTGCTGTGTCAAAGACACATGCATGTGCATATATGTACGTATTTTCATGTATATGCAAAATAATATGAGTATAAATAATGTTTATGTTTTTGATCAACTTTTACAATTCTGGAATTTCTGAATTGAGCCATAAACTTTTATAACACATGAAGATAAATAATATTTAAAGAATGAGACTAGCTCTTTCTCCAGAACTCAGATACGCTGCTGGCTCCTTAACATTTGGGCCTCAGTAAACAAATGTCCTCCTCAGAAAAATAGAAAACAACCCTATATCTCCTCATCAATATCATGTATTTAATTAGTTAACATATTTTTTACATCTTATCCTTGTATTAGTATTTATCAATTATCTCTCTTCCACAATTGTCTTATAAGCTTTATTGTAGTAGCTCCATTAGAAGTTTTACTTCTAATTCCTAGAACAGTATAAGAAGATAAATGAGCAACATTAAATATGTGTTGAATAAAGTAAATAATATATTAATTCATTCAATGCATTTTTAAATATTATACTCAGTTCAGAGAGGTTCTTTGTGGTTCGGGGAGGGTGGTTGGATTATATGTAATAGTGCTTAGCAACTATATCTAGCGCTGTGCTTCCTGGTTACCCCAGGAAGTTCTTAGGAAATCATGATGCTGAGGCTAGAATTTAATCTTTGATTATATAAACCATGAGTTCTAGCCCCTGGAGTTATCTTCCCCACCTTCAGAAAGGTCTTAGTGCAATCTAGAATCCATAAAAGGGAGAACAATCTAGAATGACATATTTGATTGACATACTTAAGCAAATTAAATTTTTGGCTAATACATCTGTTTTATAAGGTAAAAACCTCTTTTCTATCAATTGTGGCACAAAGAATTAATAATTTCAGACTGGAGAAATAATATGATGGGTAGTACACTTGTCTTACTTCCTACAGAACTGGCTCTGATCCCTAGCATTCTAGAGTGTGGTCTAAAACAAAACAAAATTTAATCATTTTGAAATAAATTTACATTTAAACCTAACATATTATTTTAATTCTACCTTGGCCTGCAAAAGCTCTGAACTGTTTCATAGTATAGAAACAAATACTACTCCCACTGTCCTACTCATTTCATTGCTCTCTAACTCTCTCTCTCTCACACACACACAAACTAAAGTTATATAAATAAGTTTTTTAATAACATTTTTAATAGGTCAGTCCTAAAGTAAAATCAATGGCTTCTGGCTTATTTCAAGAAACTTCATCACAATTACACATATTACATAGTTTTAAAAAAACATACAGTAGATGGCTTTAGTTCATAATGACAGAGAACGCTGATTGTCTTCCAGTCAGTGTTCCTACCCTGGTATTGACTAAAGACACTGAAATAACCAGGGCAACAGTGAGATTCAGGGTCACTTGTAAAAGGCCTTTCAGAAACCTCATTTGCTCTGCCATGTCTCGTTCTATATTCATCTATCCTTTATCAAGAATGGTATCTATTCTAACTGAATTATTCTTAAAATGATAAAGTAAAACATGAACTAACTGTAAGAAGGTCCTTGACTGTAGCTACATCTGTTTGCAAAGAATGGGAAGAATAATTGAGTGGATCAATACTATAGTCTCAAGTGTATTATACCTGAACAGTACAATGCTAACTGGTCAGTAGAAGCAAAACTGCAGGTGCTACATAATAAGAAGAATTTCTCTGTCATCAATTTTGAGTTGGAATTCACAATATACATGGCACTATTCAAAGTCATAATAATGTTACTATTTATAAAATATAAATACTTATTTTAAAACAGACATTTTATTTGGTTAGCTGGCACACTGTAAAAATAGGCATATAATAAGTAGTGCTTTTTACACCTGCATTTAGGAACCAAGAAGTAAAGGCTGTTGTCTAACTTAAAAATAAATATATATGGGGCCGGGGAAATAGCACAATGATAGGGCATTTGCTTGGCACACAACCGATCTAGGACGGTCAGTGTTCAAATCCCAGTATTCCATTTATCCCTCCCGAGTTTGTCAGGAGCGATTTCTGAGTGCAGAGACAGAAGTAACCTGAGTGCTGCCAGGTATGACTCAAAAACGAACCAAAAAATAAATCATACCTGACACAGAGGTGATACAATTAATGTATGCTCTTGGGTAGATGATAAAACAAGCAGTACAATGTAGATTCTTCTTCTCAGACCATTTTACTCAAATAATTTTCCTGCAGAAAGAATCTACTAAGTATCAGAGTCTGGATTTAAACCTAGGAGGTCCATGACCTATTGCACTGTTGTGCTTCTAGCATAATCAACATGCAAATAGTATCGTGTATTATACTATACACTAAGGTGTCTCAATTATTTACAAGGAAAATATCTCTAAATTTGTTATAAAATTTAAAATCTTTCTGTAGCTAACTTCTACTTTTAATAAAGATTTATTTGGCATTATCTTTTCTACTTTTCCAAAGGAAATAGAAAAGATAGCCAATAGGCACACGGAAATCCATTCATTATTATTAGGGAAATTTACATAAAAACAGTAGTGAAATTGACCTAAATTTTTTGAGGACTACTATTATTCAAATCCAAGAAATAAGTGTTGGAAAATAAATAGAGACCCCATATATAATTGGTAAGACTATAGATGGGTGTGGAAGTTCGGAAAAATTGATTTAAAAAATGTCCAAGAGACTTAATAGAAACAAAAAAGAACACTACCCTTTAAAGAGAAAAGAGAACACTAGGGGCCGGAGAGATAGCACAGTGGTGTTTGCCTTGCAAGTAGCCTATCCAGGACCTTAGGTGGTTGGTTCGAATCCTGGCATCCCATATGGTCCCCCGTGCCTACCAGGAGCTATTTCTGAGCAGATAGCTAGGAGTAATCCCTGAGCACCACTGGGTGTGGCCCAAACACTAAAAAAAAAAAAAGAGAGAGAGAGAGAGAGAGATTACACTAAATGATCAGTAAATGCATCAAAATGTCATTATCATAAAGAGGCAAGTTAAAAACTCAATAAGATGTCAATTCATCTCACTAAATTATCTCAAATGAAAAACAGGCAATGTTAGAAGTTAATAATAAAGTGAGACATTGTTCATTTTTAGACATAATCATCTGGTAAAACCATCTGGAAATGTCAACCCACCATTAATATAATCTCATGACTCAACAAGTTCACATCTAAATTATATTTATGGAGGTCAAAAATGTAGGTCAGTACATGGTAAACTTGCCTTGCATGTCAGAGAGCCTGAATTTAACACCTGGCATCACACACACACACACACATACACACATAGACATACATGCATATCAAATCAAGAGAAAATACATATATATATTCACCAAAAATGTATGCATAAATAGGTGTATAAGTATTCACAAATGCGCATGTACATAATGCTGAGATATCACTACATTTACTATGAAACCCACTGAGAATCCACAATATAATAGATAAATGCTTCATCATACAGTCATAGAATGAGTGCAGCAAGAGAATTAGAAATTACAAATCTACACTCAAGATGAATCTTAATACATTAAACCAAATGTTTCATTCAGGATAGGATAGGACCAAGATAATTGAAAAAAACTCAGTTCTGTGAGCACTCCTGTAGCATCAGTACAAGCAGATAAAAACTGAAAGAAGCATAGCACCATCAGGGATTTTGTAAGAGAAACTTCACTAGAGAAATAGTCATCACATCAAGGAGGCTCAACTCTGTGAAAGGTAGAACTGTGCATAAGTCCACAGCTCAGCAGTCCTCCTTGGTTGAGGGAAAGGGAAAAAAAAGAGATTGAAAGAGAAAGGGGACTGGCTGCTAAGACCGCACAGCCAGTACTAAACAGAAAATGCCAGCATAGGTCTGGATAAAGTTGAATGCAAAGGACTTATAGAACTTCAGTTTTGTATTGATATTCACCATGTGAAAAACTGACTGGGTACTTGGCAAACACAGTCTATTGGGCTGCTGCTCCTAGCATGAGCAGAGAACAGCCATTTCGAAGGTAAGACATGTTCAGTGTGGTTGAAGTCCTAACTTTGTTCCCACAGACTCAGTGCCTGAGTTGACACAACACAGCCCATCAAACCAGTGCTTCTATTTTTTACAGAATTCAGTTTTGTACTGAATCTTACAAGCTGCAGAGTCTTAAGAGTTATCAAACACCACAAAAGGTGGGACTGGATCACTAATACAGCAGGTAAAACATTTGCCTTTTTTGCGGCTGACCTACATTCAATCTCCAGTATCCTATATAGTTCCCTGAGCAGTGTAAAGGGTGATCACTGAGTGCAGAGCCAGAAGTAACCTCTGAGCATTGCCTGGTGTACCTCAAAACAAAGCAAAGAAAAACCATAAATGGCGGTGTGGTCACTAATTCAAACGTAAATCTGCCCATTAGGGACCAACCTCATCACCAGCCAACAAGGGTGCTCAGCCAAATTCCCTTACTGACAACATGTTTCAGTCTTAGCCTAGTCCTGACAGGCCTCACACTCCAGGCCCTAGCTGTCAATCTGAGAGACTGGCAATCACAGCCAGGTCAGAGCAAAGGTAGAACATCAGGTTTAATCTCCAGCCCAAGTCAGAGAACATGAGAGCAGCAAATCCTAAAGCTTCAGTTTTTTGCCTGAACCATTATGACTGAAAGAAATTAGGAAGTGGCTGTGCTCAGAACAAACAAGATGCAGCTGTCCCCAGGCTACAGGTGGCAGCTGCCATTCTTGAGAAGCAAATGGGAATAGTTATCCCTGAGATTACAATCGTTAATAGACAATTCAGAGGTCAGCATCATTCATCAGACTGTGGTTCAGAGCAGTCATTCCCAAACTAGTACCAGTAAATGCAAAACTCACTCCAGAGCAAAAAAGATCATCTTGCCAAACACAACCTCCAGTCACTGCCCACGCCAAAATGACATCCTATTGAATGGGAAACAAGATCTGCATGTCATACATCGTGTTAAATGATAAATATTCACGAAATATAAAGCACTCACAAAGTTTAATAATAAAATAGCAACAATTATAACAAAAAAGTGAATATTTAAAAAAAACTTTGCCTGAAAAAGACATATGGATGGCTGGTAAGCATATAAAAAATGGTTCATCATTTGTTATCAAGAAAATAAAAAATAAAAAAAAACATGACAAATCAACTCACACTAATGAGAAAATCATATAGTCAAAGTCTGGGAAATAAGTATTGTCAGGGGTCATTAATAATAAAAGGAATCCTTGATCACTGTTGGAAGAAAAGTTTTCTGATTTAGCCTCTAACAAAAACAGTAGTGAGATTTTTCCAAAAAGTAAGAACAGAGGGGCCCGGGAGATAGCATGGAGGTAAGGCGTTTGCCTTTCATGCAGAAGGTCATGGGTTCGAATCCGGACGGTGTCTCATATGGCCCCCCATGCCTGCCAGGAGCAATTTCTGTGCATGGAGCCAGGAGTAACCCCTGAGCACTTCCGGGTGTGACCCAAAAACCATAAAAAAAAAAAAAAAGTAAGAACAGAGCTTCCAAGTGATCCATTGATTCTAGTTCTGGTCAAATACCCCCAAATACAGAACTATTTGCTTGAAAAGATATGCACATACGAATATTCACTAAAATGGTTGATACAATATTCAGCATATAAAAAGCCCTGAAATATCCAGTGATAGATGAATTTATAAAGAAGTCGTGATATATATACACAATGGCATACTATGCAGCTGTAGAAAAAGAAGAAACCTTATAGCATGCTGCAACATGGACAAATTAGAAGGTATTATGGAACGCAAAATAAGCTAGAGGGAGCAAAAAATGTACCAAAATTACTCATATTTAAAATAGGATGCAAAACAAGGAACTAGACAATAAAGAAGGATGGCTTTGGACTACAAAATCCTATTACCAAGCAGTGAGAGGAAAGTAGAGGCAAGCAAACAGTGTAATAGTGGATACATATGGTCAGCAGTGATGGGTCTTAGCACTTTGGTGGTGGTAAAGTGTGATAAAATTTAAAACTGAGAGCATGAATATTAAAAGCATCATAAATATATTACATAGAGTACCAGAGAGTTAGTCTAGCAGGCAAAGTGCCTGCCTTGCACACACTTGGCCCAGGTTCAGATTCCAGCATCCCAAGTGGTCCCAGGTGTAGTTCCTGAATACAGAGCCAAGAGTAGCCCCTGAACACCACTGGGTATGGCCAAAAAAACAAAGTTACCTAAACTATAACAAAAAAAATAAAATTTAGATTTAACACAATATTTTCTATGGTTCTATTTCTATACATTTTTTAAAATTAGTGAATTCAATCTATGATGTTAGAATTCCTATTTACATTTGGTAATAAATGATTATCATAGATACCATGATAACTTTTTTGATTATATTAATATTCTGGTTACAAAGAAACATTTTCTTGCATACTATAAAATATATAATTAAAAGTTTAGTAATCATATTTAAGTTGTTTCAATGAATTAGTTCATAAACTAATAAAAACCTATCAAAAGTGCATAAACATTAGCTTGAAAGGTCTCTACTATCAAATCCAAGAAACAGTACAGAAATAATAAATGGCCAAAACAACAGACTTTGAGAAAACGTCTAAAGAAAAGAGCTTATCAAGGATAGGGGCAATGGTTAGAGTGGTGGACTGGGGAGAGGGTCACTCTGGTGGAGACTATGATGTTGAAACATTATATGCATGAGACCCTACCATTAACAGTATTGTAAATCACAGTGCCTAAAATTTAGAAAATAAATAAATAAACATATTTGAAACACAGAATTTTAAAAAGAATCCTTAAGCCTGTAAGCAATTAATTAATTAATTCATCTGTGAGCAGTGGTTTTTCTCAAGAGTGATCCCTGACAACACATATGCTAGTGCCATAGTGAACCCCAGGCAAGCACTACAAGCAGAATGCATGTTAGCACCAGAACTATTGGAATATAAACCCCACTGAGCTCAACAGCAAAATGTGTGAGTACCACAACCGAGCACATGTGGAATTCCTAGTCATCATGACAAGATTAACAGAGGAAAGGAAGTGGGAGTGACATTATAAGAACAAATGGAGTTTTGATAAAATACTATAAATTACCCATTTCTGAGGCTGGAGAAATAGCATGGAGGTAGGCCATTTGTCTTGCATGCAGTAGGACGGTGGTTCAAATCCTGGCATCCCATATGGTCCCCTGAGCCTGCCAAGAGCAATTTCTGAGCATAGAGCCAGGAGTAACCCCTGAGCACTGCCTGGTGTGACCCAAAAAGCAAACAAACAAACTAACTAACTAAATTACCCATTTTATTTTGTTTATGTCTTCTATTAGGACCTACTTGAACAGTCAAGGTTCAGACTGTTCTGACCACGTGAACAGTCAATGGCGCACTACAAAGTTACATTATAGGTTCTACTCATCCATCTCATTTTTGCAAATTACTACTTCATTTTTTTATTTTTTTTCTCTCTCTCTTTCTCCCTTTTTCTCCCACTTCCTTTTTCCCTCTCTCCTTTATTCTTCTTCATCAATTAGATCTATGCTAAATAAAGCCCTCGCTGTCAGTTGCTCTTTAGGAAATGTACCTCTATACATACATTCATACATACATACATACATACATACACTATACTACATAGGGTAGCCCCATCTTATAGTCCTCACTACCACATTGCTTAGTACTCTAAACAAGAAAACTTTTTCATAGTTGCTGGTTTTAGTTTTTTTGTTTGTTCTTTTTTGTTCCTTTTGTTGTTGTTGCCTGGTTGTGTTTTTTTTTTGTTTTGTTTTGTTTTGTTTGGAGCCCTTTTTTCCCTTTCTTCTACTAAATTAAAATTTATAACACCTAAAAGAACTCCCAGTTCTTTTTTCTTTTTCCTTTTCTTTTTCTTTTCCTTTTTATCTACAACAGAACCACATAACTTGAATCTTCTTACACAGATTCATAAATTTAAGGGGGGAAATGGATGGTACCAGGACCAGACAGTCATATGAACATTTAGAGGAAATAAAAATTGATCAGACCTGGGGCCAGGTGGTGGCGCTGGAGGTAAGGTGCCTGCCTTGCCTGCGCTAACCTAGGACGGACCGCAGTTTGATCCCCCGGTTTCCCGTATGGTCCCCCAAGCCAGGAGCAACTTCTGAGCGCATAGCAAGGAGTAACCCCTGAGCGTCACCGGGTGTGGCCCAAAAACCAAAAAAAAAAAAAAAATTGATCAGACCTGAACATCAAAACAAAAGTCAACGAAAACTGAATAAATACCCAATCTACAACAAGCTTACAGATGGGGACCAGTTACACTAGCATTCTGGGTGGGTAAAGGAGGGAGATATGAGATGCGTGCCAGGAACAGGGGTGGAGGGACAACAGCACTGATGTTGGGAATACCCCTCATTCATTGTCACTATGTACCTTAAATATTACTTTGAAAGATTTTTAATTCACTTTCGTCATAAAAAATTAAAAAATAAAAGAACAAATGGACTGTGGACCTCAGTAATACCTAAGCCAATGTTAAATTCCCCAAGTACTGTGTTATATTTAATGTTCTGAAAACAACTGATTTAGAGACAGATATACATATTGAGTTGCTCAGGGGTAGAGCCATGATGCCTACAATATCCTTTCATCCTCTTGAGTAGTCAGAAAAAGAACCATTCAATTTAATGTGGTTAGTTACTATTCTTTAAGAAGTAAAGTAAATGTTCCATTAAGCACTGAAAAGTGCTACAAATTATAGAGAATCTAGATAGAGGGTATATATGTGCTCTCTGTGATGTTCTGGAAACTTCTTCAGATTTTCACAACTTGAACAAAATTGAAAAATAGGAAGAAGAAAAGGAAAAAAAATAACCCTCAGTCTGTGGTTTTCTTGTATAATTAGAAATTATTTAAGTGCCTGACACAATGAAAAACATAAAGCCGGACAGTAGTTTGATGATAGGGATGGTAATAAATATGATACTGTATTAAGTCCAGCCAACCTACTTTATAAATCACCCACATGAATTACATATTTTACAGGTTGCTCTCACCTTGGGAAAACACATAAAACAGACATCATTACAGCCCTGGTAGAATTTACTGCTAATTTGAGCAAAGTCTCAGAAGATTAGATAAAAGAAGTTAGTGATGCTGGAATTGGAACTTAGTAGGAAACAAATATTTGATAGGGGATTTTAGAGGTGGAAATAGAAATAGTAAATTTTCATTTTATTAGTTTTATGTTATTGGTTTTCAACCTTCTCATACCTGCAGACTGACAGTTGAAAATCACTGTCAATTCCTTTTGAGTTTCAATATATCTCTGTATGCATTTATTTAAATGTGAGAACAAAATAGAAGACATTAAATGTAAGTTAGAGATGTCAATCCATTTTCAAAAAGTAAAAAAAGTCAAAGCAGTGGACTGGAGTTGATGTTTCACACGGCATATAGGAGGCCCAGGTTTAATCCTTAGTGACAGCTGGTTTCCCAAGCTCCTCTAGGAGCAAACTCTAAGAACTACTATTCCAGGAACTACTACTCCAAGGTCACATAGGGTATGAACCCCAAAATAAATAATAAATTAGTGAAGAAAGGAATGTTTAAATAAAATTGAATGCTAACTTTAAGTAAAGCAATACTCAAAATTATTCTTATACATTTTTTATTAAACTATGAAGAAAAAGTTCATAAATATTATTGTTTTTCATTGATTACTGTCATGAGGTGTATTGCATGAAATCTCTGATTACTACTTTTTGTAGGTACACTTTATGTTTTGTTTTTAAGACTCATAAGATGTAACAAAAAAGATAAACAGTTTAAAAGCTTGAAGGGCTAACAGAGAAACTGATTCTGAATCTATTAAGGTTATACTCCATATCTAAAAAATAATTCATGAAAATGCCTTTGCATGGAAGAAAAATTTTATAATGTTTAGTTCTATTAAGAGAAAGAATGGTTTCCTAGGGTTGGAAGCTATACGAATAATGAAAAAAGAGGCATATCATTCTTCTATCCTCCATCATGTGTAAAGTTAATTTAAAAATGGCAAGATAATCAATCTAAAACTACTAAATTTATTTCTAAAATCTTACACTAGTTCCAGTAATATTACCTATTACATAGTGACCTTTAAAAATATAAAATTTAGATTTATCTTTTTACTAGAATCAGAAAGTCGGTTGGATAGCTGTCTTCATTGGTGAGTTAAGTATAATTTTGCAGAGTCAAAAAGGAAACTAAAAACACTCCTGAGTCTCTTTCTATAACACAATTATAATGCTTTATTTTATTTTATTGAAGGAGTCACACCCAGCAGTGTTTGGGGACTACTTTAGCTCAGTGCTTGGGAATCACTCCCAATGGTGCTCAGGGACTTCAGGTGCCTAGAACTGCCCATAAACAAGCAAAGCCTTAGCCCCTTGAGCTTCGTCTTCAGCCAATACCCAGCACTCTAAGTACATTTGAAATGTATACATATCACTTATAATGAAACATAATTTTAAAAATCATGAGTTTAGGAGTTAGCAAACTTCCGCCCTCTGCTTTTTTTTAACAGATTGGCACTACATTGTACTTTCGCTCCTGATACAAAATAATGTTTGATAGTTTGTAATATTAATGGTATCAAAAATAATGACAGTAAGTAGACTTTCGTATTGTAACAT
>PVKC010036212.1:0-13282 GCA_004027635.1 Crocidura indochinensis
GCACGGGGGACCATATGGGGCACCGGGATTCGAACCGATGACCTTTTTGCATGAAAGGCAAACGACTTACCTCCATGCTATCTCCCGGGCCCCTGTGAAGCAGTTTTAAATATCACAGGATATAGGAGGACATAGAAACAGTGGCAAAGGGAGCACAGGACACAGGCAAGGCCAGTGAGAAATGACCCACGATGTTTGGGTTACAGTATTTATTATAGTACCTCTTTACTATCCATACCACCCACCAGCCACTAGTTTACACTTAACTAGTGTAATCCCATTCATTTTGCCAGCAAATGGTTTGGGAAATCCTGTGATTTCAGGAGAATCACATTTGAAAAGGGGTTGTAAGAAAGATATACTTGCCTTTAATAGTGAGTGATAGAAAAGATGAACTTTCTTTCTTCATTTGAGAATATACTCAACTAAGCCTTATTCAGAAGTTGGCACTGTGGATGAAATAGAAAGAACACACAAACTTGGTAACATTGTTAAGAAATCAACCAGTTTTGGGATCCTTACTACTTCTAGATTATAATTAGTATGAAATCCTGTTTTTAGGACCTAGGAAGATACTGCAATGGGCTAAGCATAGGCTTTGTGGAGGTCCAGGTTCTAACACTGACACCACATGGTCCCTCAAGCACTATCCTGAATACTTTCCCATCGCCCAGCATGAAGTCAGGAATAATAGTTCCCTAACCAACACCAGATGTGATAGAAAAAAACCAACGGAGGGAAAATGGATCTTTCTATTTAAGCAATCTTTAAATCAGAGTTTTCTGTTACCATTACCAAGAATTTTTTTTTTTTTTTTGGTTTTGGGCCACACCCGGTGACGCTCAGTGGTTACTCCTGGCTATGCGCTCAGAAGACGCTCCTGGCTTGGGGGACCATATGGGAAACCAGGGGATCAAACCGCGGTCCGTCCTAGGCTAGCGCAGGCAAGGCAGGCACCTTACCTCCAGCACCACTGCCCGGTCCTGTTGGCATTATTCTTACCCAAAAATTTTGGTTGACACTTTAATATGGCATGGTCACATCTTAATTATAATTTCCATGACTTGTTCTTATATTTTAGTCAACTAAATCCAGTTCATTATACAATTAGGTTTTTGTTCTCAATGCTTAATGCTCATTTGTGGTCTTAATATAAGAATCCCTCTCTCTGCAGTTCAGTACCTGAACAAATTAACTAAACTATCTTTACATCCAAGATGTTGGTGTTCAGAATGGGAATATTAAGCAAGCAGCATCAGTTATTTGCTTTATAGAATTATCTTGAGTAACAATCTTGACTCTTTGTTATCCCTATAATAACAAATGATGGGGCCAGAACAGTACAACAGTGGGTAGGGTACTTGCTATGCACATGGACAACCAAAGTTTGATCCCCGAGCATCACCAGGAGTAATTCCTGATCACAGAGCTAGGAGTAGTCCCTGAGCATTATCACGTGTGATCCCCTTCCAAGTAAAATAAAAAGAGCTAATCAAAATTAAATCAAATAGAAAAATTGATGTTTTGGGGGAAGAAGAATCACACCATCTGTGCTCAGAGGCTACTGCTGGTTTAGTGTTCAGGAATGACTCCAGGCTGGGCTCAGAGAAATATAAGTGTTACTGGGGATTTGAACTGGTATTGGCTGCAGGCAGAGCAAGTGCCTTACCCTTTTACTATATCTCTGATCCCAAATTTGACATTCTTAAGAATGGACTAGAAAAATACATACTACTTATAAAGATCTTTATTTTTTTGGGGGGGGGGTCACACCCGGCAGCGCTCAGGGGTTACTCCTGGCTCCAGGCTCAGAAATTGCTCCTGGCAGGCACGGGGGACCATATGGGGCACCAGAATTCGAACCAATGACCTTTTGCATGAAAGGCAAACGCTCTACCTCCATGCTATCTCCTGGGCCCCAAGATCTTTATTTTTTGCCTTGACCCTTCCACCATCTGAAGACTGACTGCCATTCTAAGAGTTAATATCTTCCATTACATGATTATAAGAACTATACATCTAGGGGACCTGGGAGATAGCATGGAGGTAAGGTGTTTGCCTTTCATGCAAAAGGTCATTGGTTCGAATCCCGGTGCCCCATATGGTCCCCCGTGCCTGCCAGGAGCAATTTCTGAGCATGGAGCCAGGAGTAACCCCTGAGCACTGATGGGTGTGACCAAAAAAAAAAAAAAAAAAAAGAACTATACGTCTTCTATGAAACCTACCTTCATGCTGCTGCTGTAATTAGAAATAATTAAAATCAAATAATATTCCTATTATTTCAGTAATCTGCAGACCAGTATTTCTAAAAAATTTATATTGGATATATGCTGGGAACAGGGGTAGAGGGAGGACAACACTGGTGGTGGGAATGCCCCTGATTCAATGTCACTATGTACCTAAATATTACTGTGAAAGATTTGCAATCCATTTTGGTCAAAATAAAAATTATTTAAAAAAAAGAAAAGTTAGTGCTGTAGATAATCTAAACCTGAATTATGTAATAAAGTAAGTTTTGGATGTCTTTTATCAAATTTTATTGTAAATAGAAACAAAATAATTATAGTTAAAATAATAAATAATATTATTTATAAATTTATAAAATTATTGGGAGCTGGGAGGTGGCGCAGGAGGTAAGGTGCCTGCTGCCTTGCCTAGGACGGACCACGGTTCGATCCCCCGGCTCCCATATGGTCCCCCGTGCCTGCCAGGAGCGACTTCTGAGCGCATAGCCAGGAGTAACCCCTGAGCGTCACTGGGTGTGGCCCCCCCAAAAATTTATAAAATTATAAATATATATATTTATATATGAATATGTAAATTATATATAATATATATGAATATATCTAAAATATATGAATATAATATATGAACAATATAAGAATAGTAAAATAATAATATATAAATATATAATAAAATATTATAAATAATAAATAATATATAATAATAAATGATAGAATATAAACATATATTTATAAAATTATAGATTTATAAATAAAAACATTTAAAATAAATTTCAATTTATACTAAAAAATTTGTATTATTTCACAAAGAACAACTTTTGTGGGTGGGTAGATTGAGTACAACAAGTGACTGTCATTAATCTTACATACAGCTGACCCAGGCTCAATCCCTAGAATTCCATATGGTCCTCCTAGCATTCCAGGAAATAATCTTGCATGCAGAGCCAGAAGTAATCCCTGAGCATCAGTAGGTGTGTCCCCCAAACACAATAACAACAAAAAAGAATAACATTTGGAAGTAAGGCTCTCCTTAAAGGTACTCAAGGAGCTCTAGTGTTCCTTCCCAGCAATTCTCAACCAATGGTTTGGTATGAGGCTGGCGGTGCTCAGGACCTGTGGTATTAAAGATACTGCATCACCCAGCAGTATTTGAATTGTCCAGGGAAGTTGTTGCACCCACAAAGATTGAACAGGATCAGCAGCACACAAGGAATAAGGAACGTGCCTTGCTGCTAATTCTTTTTTTGTTGTTGTTGTTTTTGAGCCACACCCTGTGATGTTCAGGAGTTACTCTTGGCTCTGCCCTCAGAAATTACTTCTGGCAGTTCTCAGGACATTATGCCCTACTCACTATGCTATCACTCCATCCCCCTGCTGCTAACTCACTTTTTGTTTGTTTGCTTTTGGTTTTGGTTTTTGGGTCACACTTAGCAGTGCTCAGGGGTTACTCCTGGCTCTACGCTCAGAAATCACTCCTGGCAGACTCGGGGGACCATATGGGATGCCGGGATTCGAACCACCAACCTTCTGTATGCAAGGCAAACGCCTTACCTCCATGCTATCTCTCAGCCCCTGCTGCTAACTCTTGACTTCAGCTACTTCCCACTTAATATAAATCTTATGATTCTGTTAAAATTGCTTTCTTGCCCATAGTTATGATTTTTGATTTTCATGGCATTAGAATGCTTATTGCAAGGTATTTGCATGGTATATCTTTTTTTCCATCAATTAACTCTCAATTTCTCTGTAACTTTATATTTAGTCTGTTTCTCTCATAAACAATATAAATAGGATTTTATATTTTCTTATCCAGTTTAAAAACTTTCATTTTTAATTAAAAGATTTAGTTCACTTTTATCTAATTAATATTTGATAAACTTTGGCCTAAAATAGCTATTTGTTTTCTGTCTTTCTTCTGTACTGTTTTCTTAATTTCCTGTTAACACATGCATTCATTTCATTAATATTTCAATTTCTCCCACTAATAGCTTGCAAGTTTATACTTTATTATTCCTTTTCAGAAAACAACTATAATATTAGCTTATTGATAGTAAAAACATTATTAATATCTTATTACATTGTATATTGTGATACATTATTTGTTATAATATAATATTTATATTAATTAATATTAATGCATTGATATTCTTTTTAAGAAAATAACTACATATTAACTTATCAAAGTATAATATTAATTGATATTTACCCTCTTGCCAGACAATGTGAGAGTTTTAGAAACTTTAAATTCAAATAAATCCTATTACAGAACTTTATGGCATTGTTGTATCTTAATATCATGTTAATTGAATACTCACAAGAAATTATTGTTATCATAAATATAAATTTATATATCTACCTATCTAACTTTATCTTTATTTTTTCCTAAACCTCTGATTTAATTCATAATTTTCTTCCAACCTGAAAAAACAATGCTTTACATTTTATTTACTACAAGTTTGTTAATATGAATTTTATCACCTTTTACATGTCTTTTATCACCTTTTACATGTCATCATCTTCGTTGATTTTATTTTTCTATTTTAGCCACACCCAGCAGTGCTCAGGAGCTTATTCCTGGTTTTATGCTCTGGGATCACTCACACAGTGCTCAGTGGACCATATATAGTGCCAGGAAATGAACCAGTGCAAATCAAGAGCCTTAATTTCCAAACTATCTCTCTAGCCTTCATCTTCATTCTTTTTTTTAATTTATTTTTTTTTATTTAAGTAACATGATCATAGTTGGGTTACAGTCATAACCAGAACACCCCCCTTCACCAGTGTAACATTACTCATCTTCATTCTTAAAAGATATTTTCATTGGGTACATAATTCTAGGTATATACTCTTGCATTTATTTTTTGATTTTTCCTAGATGAATTTCTCTTTCACTCTTTTTTCTTTTTCTTTTCCTTCCTTCCTTCCTTCCTTCCTTCCTTCCTTCCTTCCTTCCTTCCTTCCTTCCTTCCTTCCTTCCTTCCTTCCTTCCTTCCTTCCTCCCTCCCTCCCTCACTCACTCACTCCCTACTCCCTCCCTTCCTCCCTTCCTCCCTTCTGTAACACCCATAACACCCAGAGGCATTCAGGGGCTACTCCTTGCTCTGCTCTCAGAAATTGTTCCAGGCAGGCTGGGGGACTATATGGGATGCTGGGAATTGAACCACTTTCTGTCCTGGGTCGACCACAAGTAAGGCAAATGCCCTTCCACTGTGCTATCACTCTGGCCCCTCTTTCTTTTTTTCTTTATCTCTCTTTTTCTTCACAACTGGTTCTTGGAGCTTACTCCTCTACTTAAGAGTAACTCCTAGGGGTGTTGGGGAGACCAATAAAATGCAGGCAGTACCAGGGATTGAACCAGGTTGGCCATGCAAGCAAGTGCCTTACTTCCTTTACTGTCTAATCTGATATAATTGAAAATTTAGGAAGTGGAAAAAAAATCAAGAAAAAAGGGGGATGGGGAAAAAAAAACAAGAAAAAAAAAAAAGAAAATTTCGGAAGTAATTTGACCAAGGTCATAGAGCCAGAAAACTGGATCTGAGGTCAGTCCTATATATTCTGTGTCCACAGAAACTGCTCAGTTTGGTCTGTCACACTGAAATTGGCCACATGGGCCTCTTCCAAAAAATAGGTTTATTTTCATTACATTATTGAAATAGTAAATAATAGGTAATTTTAAAGACTTCATTTGCCATAACCCAACCCCTGGGGAACAGGTCAGAAACAGAGTTGCTATGAAAATTAATAAATCAAGACAGTCATAAGGGAGAGAAAAGGCCTGGGATCAGGAGCCTTCCAGCCTTGTGAACCAAAAGGTCAACTATCTTTCCCCTGCAATCTTTATTGTACAGGCTCAATCCAAATGGAGGAAAAGGGCAGACATAACAGACAAAAGTACCTATCTCACACTAATCAAGCCTAGGTGGGTCTTTTCCATCTCAAAAGAGGTAGCTGAAGAAAAAAGGAAACTAGGGCAAAGTCTCTGTTTTGGGAGAAGTTGGGTGTGAGTTCTGCGTGTATGGCAACAGGTAATATCCTTTCAAAAGCAAATGTTTAAACTTTATTGCTTTAATTAAGAGAGTGAATTTAGGAGTTGAGCGATAATACAAGAGTTAAGCCTTGCATGTTGCTGCTTTGGTCAGGCACTCCTGAGTACAGGTCCAAAATAGACGCTGAGCGCCACTAGGCGTGGCCCTCAATCTCTGCCCTCAATCCCAGAAAGAATTTACAACAAATAAAGTTTAGGTACAATGGCAGATCCGAGTGTGTTTAATTTAGGAACCATGTTATTCTACAAATTTAGGACTATGTCTCTAAAATTCAAACCATATAGGTATTTTCCTACTCAGCATCAATAGCTCACAAAAATCAGTTTGTGTATGACACAATTTTGATATGTGCAACCCCAAATAAAGAAGTAGCAACAGTATAGAAATTTCTGTCACGACAGTATCAGTGTAAAGGTCAGAAAAATGAGAAGGCAAGTCTGGCCGAAAAAACAGAGGTGAAGAAAGAAAGAAAAAAAGTAAAAAAGAAAGTGGAAGAAAGAATAAAGAATAGTACCCAGTATTAACATTTGTTGGGGTTTTTTTCTTTTCTTTTCTTTTTTTTTTTTTTTTTTAGCTGCCCAGTTTCCAGTGCATGGATTTTCATAAAACATCCCCCATTTGCTTTCAGGTAATTATATATCCACCTTTTTGTATTACAACCATAGGGCTATCCTCCAGAGTATCCTTTAGATACCTAGTCTTCGCCTACCCAAAGGAAAAAAACCTGACTTCAGCTAAAAACAGGTACAAGCTTTTCCTGAAATTTAAATCATTGTTTTGAGATGCAGCTGCTAAGAAGCTCATGCTGAGGAGATGCAAGTGAGCTGCCTAGTTTTTGCCCTTCAGAAATCTTGAGCCTTGTCTCCTCAGTCCTTTGAGCTCTAATTTGCCAGTGAAGTCCTTTTTTGCCCAAGTTTGTCTGAGGAAGCTACTATTCTTCGCAACCAAAGAGCTCTAATTAGTCAAAGGAGAAGATAAGTGAAAATAAATAAAGACTGAAAATTAAGATCTGGACAAAGTAAAACCCACTGAAAAAAAATTTTTTTCAGTTCCTAAAACAGTAGGCATGGCTACTAGTCCCTGGCCCACCCCACACCCTTATATGTCCCATGGAATTCTTCCTTTTCACTGCCAAGGATTAAATTCTTTGTGAAAACCTTGAAGGCAATAGACATCTGTCCTGGAAATGAGATACAATTCCAGAGTTTAAGTGAGAAAAATAATTGAACTCTAATTCATATTGGAAGAGTGTGATCTCAAGTTGAGTTTTTATTAACTTTAAATTATGTTTTAAAGAGCAAATACATAGGGCCAGAGTAATAATGCATTAGATATAGCTCTTGCCTGCACATCATGGCCAACCTATATTTGTTTCCCAGCACTCCCTATATTCTACTGAGCTGGGAACTGGATTCAAGTGGTTGAGTACTTGCTTTGCATGTGTTTTGTTGAGATCCCGGGTTCAATCTCTCAACACCTCATGGCACCAACTATCTAGCACTTCTCTGAGTAAAACAAAAAGTCTGAGTTAATATTTGAACCTAATTCTGTTTGAGATGCTAGTTTCAATGACCTCTACATAGCCTGTAGTCAGATAATAGCCACAAATCCACAGATTCATTGTTTCCTCTTCTTCAGCTACACACATAAAATCATATTAGCAGTGTGAAAACATTAGGAGAATAAATAAAAAGGATGTATAATATATGCTTTAGATACTATTTTATTTGCCTGTTCATAAGCTCTCACCATCGCATGTAAAATATTTTAAAATAATTTTTATATCCTCGGACCTAATATGTGACATCTAAGTTGTACCAAAATTATGGTTGTGAAATTTACACATTATGACAAGAGAATCATACAAGAGATACATTGTCAGAAGCATAAAATCTCAACATTAGTTGGCTATTCAGTCTATGAGTCCAAACCACATTAGAAGTCTAAAATTGGGGGCCCGGGAGATAGCATGGAGGTAAGGCGTTTGCCTTTCATGCAGAAGGTCATCGGTTCAAATCCCGGTGCCCCATATGGTCCCCCGTGCCTGCCAGGAGCAATTTCTGAGCATGGAGCCAGGAGTAATCCCTGAGCACTGCCGGGTGTGACCCAAAAACCAAAAAAAAAAAAAAAAAAAAAAGAAGTCTAAAATTGAATATGAAGGAATAAGATTCAATAGACACAATCTCTGGGTATTAGCACTTATAAAATAGCTTTTGAAAATGTCTTTTCTTTATGTTTATTTGTCATGGGAAATGGCATCAATTTCCTCTGTATGAGAAAATTTAGCTTGGGGGAAGAATCACATAGGTTACTTATTATGTCAGTTCTCCCGAATGGCTAGATGACCCTTCAATAAGAAACCTATTGGTCCTTTACTATCACTATAATTGTACAGGCTTCAATTCTGTTGAAAACAACCTGGGAAAGACATTCTATAAAATGAGTCTTTAATATTTGATGAACAAGTCAATCTTATGAGTGTATATGGCAACATCAGTCATACATCTCTGCAAAAGGCCCTGTGTGTTCAAACAGGATGCTCATTAAGCAAAAAACAATTAGACAATTAGATAAAGTTCATTTCTGTCTCATTTCATAAAAAGAGAGGAATAATTATGCATGATTAAGAGGAAAAGATACAGGTATGCACAAATGCATATATATATATATATATATATATATATATATATATATATATATCATTCTAACCTGCCAAAGTGATAGGATAATGGCAAAGACTTACTTTTAAGTGGCAAAAGTGAATAAGAGAGGGCTGAAAGATAGTATTGGGGTTAAGGGATAGGTCTTGCATGCAGGTGTGCTCAATCTGATCTCCAAAACTAAATATAGGTCCTGAGTACCACCAGGACTGATCCCTAAGCATAGAACCAGGAGTAAGCTCTGGGTGCCACTGGTTTGACCCAACCCCTCTCTACTATAAAAAAAAAAAAAAAATCTGAATCCGAGATATCAAGCTTTATGTTACTTTAATGAGAATGTGAAAAGAAATCATGAGTAGGCCCCTAATAATTACTATGGAGAAAATTGAGGCCAAAAATACCAATTATTTATAGTAGCCAAAATATAAAATTAATTTCAATGTTACCTATCAAATAACTAGATCAAGAAGTGATGTTTGGGTGCTGGAGAGGCAGTACAGTAGGGATGGCAGTTGCCTTGCATGCAGCCTACCAGGTTTTGACCTTCAACATCCATTTTTGTCCCCCAAGCAATGCCAGAAGTGACCCCTGCGTACAGAGACAAGTTAGTTCTAAACACTGCCAGATGCTTAGAGCCATTTTTTTTTTTTTTTGGTTTTTGGGTCACACCCGGCAGTGCTCAGGGGTTACTCCTGGCTCCATGCTCAGAAATTGCTCCTGGCAGGCACGGGGGACCATATGGGGCACCGGGATTCGAACCGATGACCTTTTGCATAAAAGGCAAACACCTTACCTCCATGCTATCTCCTGGGCCCTCTTAGAGCCAATTTTAAAAATCTATGTTCTATATACTCAGTGGAATGATAGATAGATAGATAGACAGACAGACAGACAGACAGACAGACAGACAGACAGACAGACAGACAGATAGATAGATAGATAGATAGATAGATAGATAGATATTAATGATAGATCATTACAAAAGAAGAAATTGTGCCTTTGTGCCTCTGGGGACAAAATGAATATAAGTTGAGGCAATTATGTTAAATAAGTAGGTGAAAGACAATGTCCAGATAGTTTTAGTCACCTGTGTAATATGAGTAATATAAAAGAAAACAAATTGACAAAAAAAAAATAAAATTCTTTTTTTTTTGTTTTTTGGGCCACACCTGGCGGTGCTCAGGAGTTACTCCTGCTGTCTACTCAGAAATAGCTCCTGGCAGGCACGGGGGACCATAAGGGACACCAGGATTCGAATCAACCACCTTTGGTCCTGGATCAACTGCTTGCAAGGCAAATGCCACTGTGCTATCTCTCAGGGCCCAAAATAAAATTCTTTATTTAATTAAAATGATGGTGATATTGGTAGGAAGTGAGGCTGAAGAATCCAGTACAGAGTTTTCTTTTGGGGAACACAGTACTACAATTTTAGTGGTTGGTGTGGTATTATAAACATATAGAAATTGAACTGGGGTCAGCTGTGTAAGACAAGTACCTTAATAACTGTATTATTTCTCTGGTTTATTATTTTTACTTTTATTCCAAGTAAGAAAGAATTGCATTTAACGTCAAACTAAAAGAGTTTTGATCTATACCCAGAGAAATCAAATTCTCAGACCTTTCACTTAACTCTCTCTTCTCCACTCTTATCAACCAGCAACCCTCAACTAATTTTAACAGTGCTATCTCAAGAAGCCTTCGAGGGAAAGAACAGTAGATGACAACATAGATGTCTCAGCAAAATTGTCCCTGTGGCCTCAGTTCTGCCTTACAAAATATAATACAAACCCTGGGAAAACACACACATACACACAAAGAAATATATTGTTCAATATTATAGTATGGTTAAAAAAATTTTTTAAATAAGGTACATATTTGTTTAGTTGAGTTCACATCATATAGACAATTTTGGATCTGGCACACTTTTTGCTTGTTTGTTTTGTTTTGGGGCCACACACAGTGGTGCTCAGGAGTTACTTCTGGCTCCCCACTCAGGAATCACTCCTGGTGGTGCTAAGGGGACCACATGGGGTGCCAGGAATAGAACCTGGGTTGACTACATGCAAGGCAAACACCTTACCCTCAAATACTCTGTTAATCCAACCCTGTGGACCCTGCACTTATGAATTTTTCACTTAATGTTTTATTGTATTTATAGTCACAGAATATATATTGTATTTCTATATCATAGAAACATTTAAATTAGTAAGCATTTATTTCATATAAAATACTAGATCAAGAAAACAAGGGGTCAGAGAGATAACATGGAGATAGGGCGTTTGCCTTGTATGCAGAAAGACAGTGGTTAGAATTATGGCATCTCATATGGTCCCCTGAACCTGCCAGGGGCGATTTCTGAGCATGGAGCCAGGAGTAACCCCTGAGCGCTGCCGGGTGTGACCCAAAAAAACGAACAAACAAACAAAAAAAACAAAAACATAAAGGCCTGAGTAATAGCTCAAAGGACAGAAACATGCTTCACATAAGAATGTTCTAACTTGATCACCAACACTGAGTAGTCTTCTACGCACAGCTGTCATTGACCCCTCCCCCTAAGACTAACTCCCAAGAACTTCCAGGCATACTCCCACTTCCACCCCAAGGAAAAACGTCTCAAAGAGAGAAAAAACTAAGCAATTTAAAAATTGAAACAGGGGGCCCGGGAGATAGCATGGAGGTAAGGCGTTTGCCTTTCATGCAAAAGGTCATCGGTTCAAATCCCGGTGCCCCATGTGGTCCCCCGTGCCTGCCAGGAGCAATTTCTGAGCATGGAGCCAGGAGTAACCCCTGAGCACTGCCGGGTGTGACCCAAAAACCAAAAAAAAAAAAAAAAAATTGAAACAGAAGCATAACATTTCCCATTATCAATTTGAAAATTATAAAGTTTATTGGAAAATATTGAACAGAAAAATTAGGAACTAATACCAAAGGAATACAAGAACTACTTCAATATAGAATTAAACAAAGTGTTATCAAAGGCATATCAAAAACAGTTGTGAAACATCAGACTATATCAGAAAGATTGCTAATAATTAGGATTAATCAAACTATAAAATAAAAATTCTAACATTTTAAGAGATGCCCAGAAAAAAATAGACACAAGGAACTTTACTAGCATAGTATAATGTTGTTACATAGTACTGCAAGTTCTGACATTAGATTTCCTTGATATACTTAAGTGAGGATTTGGGAAAAGAAGTCAGCTGTGTTAGTGTCAGAATTACCAAATTCTCCTTACCTCCACCCAACAAAGATTATTCTCAAGGTCAAGAAACACATACAATAATTCCCAGAGACAAAAGAGCTGGAAGATCCAGCTCACGACATGAAGCTCACCACAAAGAGTGATAGTGTAGTTAGAGAAATAACTACATTGACAACTATCATAACAATGTGAATGAATGAGGGCTGTAGAAAGCCTGTCTAGAGTGCAAGTGGGGGTGGAGTAGGGAGGAGGGAGATTTGGGACTTTGGTGATGGGAATGTTGCGCTGGTGAAGGGGGGTGCTCTTTACATGACTGAAACCCAAATACAACCATATTTGTAATCAAGGTGTTTAAATAAAGATATTAAAAAAAAGGACAAGAAACAAATGCAGTAGAATTTTGTGTTCTCAGGAGATTGATCCTGATACCATCAGCCCTCCTTTGCTGCAGAGCTATCTCCAGCTTCCCCAAAGTAAGGGTGGGATGTGGGCGGGAAGGGAATGGGAATGACACTAGGCTGACACTAGGCTGGGGTCAGATAAGAGTTCAGATAAAGGTCCTACTGAAAAGTATAAATTGCCCAAAGCTAATGGGCTTGTAGAGTCAAACCTATCTGATTCCAAACTTAAGAGTTATCCCTTCTACCTGCTTAACCTAGGCAAGTACTCCAAACTCTCTTTTCTCATTTATATCGCAGAGATTATTACATCTCATAGTATTATGTTTTATGAAAGATCGTTATTTAATAAGGGTATAATATATCCCACACATTATGCCAATAATTTAGCAAGAAATTAATAAACACTAACTAGGGGCCGGGTGGTGGCGCTGGAGGTAAGGTGCCTGCCTTACGGCACTAGCCTTGGATGACCGCAGTTCGATCCCCCGTGCCCCATATGGTCCCCCAGGCCAGGGGCGACTTCTGAGCGAATAGCCAGGAGTAACCCCTGAGCATCACTGGGTGTGGCCCAAAAACAAACAAAAAAAAAAACACTGACTAGATAAGAAAGTCAAGAAAACTTTATTTACTTATTTATTTATTTATTGGTTTTGGGGCCACACCCAGTGACACTCAGGGGTTACTCCTGGCTATGCGCTCAGAAATCGCTCCTGGCTTAGGGGACCAT
>PVKC010036213.1:0-13283 GCA_004027635.1 Crocidura indochinensis
ACACACACACACACACACACACACACACACACACACACACACCTCTAGAATATGCAAGAATTTTCTCTTTGCAATATCTCTCCCACCAGCTCTTCTTCATATGACTACTTTGATTTTATGGGAAGCAACACTTATCTCATTCGGGGTTATTCAGTGGTTGCCTAATTTTCTCTTGCCCCAGTTTAATTTCTCTGGTCTATAAACCTAGTTGTTTTGAGGCTTGACATACTCCAAGGATTTAACTACTATAGCCTTCAGAGTATCAAATTTAAGTTGAACACGAATCCTTTCATTATGAAAGGACTTCCTTTCCTTCCTCTCACCACACACCTCTGTTCTCTCTATCTATATTGACCCAATGGAATTATTTACAGATCTGAGCTGCCTGCTGTTGCTTGCTTCTATACCTACCCAGATATAGATGCCTTTGTTTGGCATATCAGCTCTCCCTGTCTTCATCTGGTTTAGCTCCTCCCAGTCACTAAGTCACTATACAAACAGTGTTAGATCTTCCACTAGGAAACTTTCCTTAACCTAGGAATGGACTCTGCATTCCTAAAGTGAATGCCTTCCTCCTTGACCTACCTGATTGCTTTTACGAGGGCAGGAACTACCTAGCAGGAACCAATTTCCTAGCAGGAACCAACTTCCTTGTTGTCATTGTCCCCATTCTTACTTGAAACTCAACAGACTACAGTGGAATGAATGATTTCAGAATTTTAAAGGAACTGACAAAACCCTGCTTACTTTTTTCAGTAGCTACAAGCAATTGTTTTCTTTTTTGATTAGCCTTGACCAATTTAAGCTCTGGGAGGAAAGTGTTAGCTAAGAACTGTTTTTAAAAAATAGTTAATGGACTATTTTTAAAAGGTTTGATAATTAATGTGAGCATATTCCTTTTATGCAACATCACAGACTGGTGATAATAGTATTTGATGGCAATAATTATTTATTAAAGTGGCTTTCAGATATCTTTAATCTTAGTAAACCTAGTCATAAGGGAAATGGATGAGAGAAGATAACCATAGGGATTTATTAAATTGGTTCTCAAATATTTCTAATCTCAATAAGCCTAGTTATAAAGGAAATGGGTGAGAGGCTGTGGCTAGCTTTGTATACTGTAAACGTATCAACATTTTTACATTTATTCATTTTAAAATACTTATTGTATGAGGTGCTGTGTTAGATATCATGAAGATAAAGTAACAAAACAAACTGTTGAACTTCATTAGGGAAGATCCTAACACTGGAATAGTTATATTTAAAAGTAATGAATGAAAAATAATGCAAAATTTGTGAGCAACTGGCCTCACGAATTGGTCAGCAGTGCTACCTTTATTTGTAAAAGACAGATTCCAGAGTACAGATACTTTAAGTGAAATGCTGCTAGAAACCTTATCATGTGGTTCTAAATAGCATTTTAGAACAGCTCATATGCCAGTTTGGACCAGATTGTGAAAGAAACACTGAAATCACTTGAGAACCCTGAAGAATTCCTGAAAGAAAGAATGTAATTAACCGAACCAAAATTTGACCCCAAGGCTGATAAATGAACACAGATTCTTGGGAAAGAAGATCAGGATCTCAGAAATATAGAGTCAGCTCATTATGTACGAAAATTCAAGATACCCGTCCAAGCAATTTCAGGCCACAATTTCCTTATCTGTCAACTAACTGTCTTAATGCAATCAACCAAAAAGTATCTTGCATGTGTCAGGCCAGAAGAGAAAAAAAATTTAATTCTACTTTTAAATCAACGTTAGAAGGTAAAAAATAACAATATAAATTAATCTTTAAATGCCTGACTAAGTCAGCCCTGTGTCTCTAACATAGGTAGCCTCTGAGTAATGTAGTCTGGTGATAAGAGGGAGAGAACAAGAACCACGCCAACATCATACTTCACCAGGGGAGGGGCAGAAATGAAGATCCCACGATAATGAACGAGCACATTTCAAAGTGAAAAAAGAAATGATACAGAATAGGAGGTCCAGTTTCTAGTGCTTCCTAATGTGCTGCGTGATATTCCAAGAGATAACAGTTGACCAAAAAAGAAACTTTCTGGGAATTAAAAAGAAAAAAATAAGCCCCCCCCCGATTCAATGTTAATATGTACCTAAAATATTACTGTGAAAGATATATAATTCATTTTGGTCAAAATAAAAATTATCAGTATAAAAAATAAATTAAAAAAACTAAAATCCAAACAACAACAACAAAATAGGGAACTCTTGTAAGTGGGTATGTGTGATATTGGTTTACTTACTGTCTACACTGGGTCTTAATCTTTGTTCTGTGAGAACAGAACTGTCTCCTTAGCTGCTGCTAGGTCGTTAGTAAAAAAAAAAAAAAAAAGACTCCCAAATGGACATTCATTTATTCATTCATTCAAGTGTCACTAGAGTCTGTGAATAGCCCAGGTGGTATCAAGATGGGTGGCTACCTGCATCTCTGGTTGGGGGTGGGAACCGGGTGCTTTGGCATCTCTGCAGAGCAAGGCTTCCCTGGTGCCTAGCATCTCCAGTGTGCAGGAGCTGGGACTTAAGTGCCCGTCATCACTGCTGTGTACAACAAACATCTTGGCCTGGGGCCTGCCTTTAGGAGGTGAGACGTGCACTGGCTCTCTCCTTCCCTCCCTCCCTCCCTCCCTTTCATTCATTCCTATTCCCGGCTCGGGGGCGGGGCACAGGAGCGGGGTGTGTCGGAGGCGTGGCTTGTGGCCGGAGTGGGCGTGGCCGGAAGTGGGTGGGCGGTGGCGGCGGCGGCCAGGCAAGCGGGCGGGAGCGGGGCGGGAGCCGGAGCCGGAGCCGGAGCCGGGCCCTGCGGAGCGGACTCCGCCTTCTGCGTCTCGGCCGGACGCGGCCGCGCTGGGCTCTACCGCGGACGCCGCCGCCGGGCGCTGCGGCCGCCCCGCCCCGCCCTGCCCTGCCGTGCCGCCGACGCCCGGGAGCTGGAGAGAGAGCTAGGTCGGTCGATCTGTCACTGAGTGAGTCAGCCGGCCAGCCCGCCGGTCGAGCCGTCATTCAGTGCCGTCTCCCCGGGTGTGGGTCCGAGCGGCGGCGGGAGAGCGAGCGAGCGAGCGAGCAGCCGCCGCGGTGAGTGAATGTCCAGCCTCGCCGGGGGCCGGGGGCGCCTCCATCTTCCCCGCGCTGCGGGGCGTCCGGGCCTGGGGCGGGGTCGCCGCGGGCGTGCATGGGGTGCGGGTGCATGCATGCGGGCTGCGGGCCCTGACGCCGGGAGGGAGACAATAAACTCGGGGCCGCCCCTCCGGAAGGTTGCAGGAGCGCCGGTGCGGGGCCGGCCCCAGGGAGAACGGGCAGGGTGGAGCGGAGCGTGATTCCAGGCTCTGGGGGTTTCGGGGTGTCCCCCGCTTGGACCCTGAGTCCGGGTCCGGGTCCGAGCGCATTTAAGGCGGGGCTCCGCGTGGGGTCTTTGCAGTTGAGCGGCCGAGGCATTGCTCCCTCTGGCTCTGCAACCCCGTCGCCCCTCTCTCTTGCTCTTGCTCTTCTCTTTTTCTCTCTCTTCTCCCTCCTTTTCTCTCTCCTCTTTTTCTCTCTCTTCGGCTCTGTGCATTCCCGCCGGAAATCCAAATTGCACTTGGTGGCGAGGAAGCTGGAAGCCGAGCACAGATCTTCTGGATTTTTCTGTTTCAGACTAGGCTGCAAACCTGCCTAGAGGTTTTGGTTTGGAGCGGCCACCCCACCCTGGTGTGAGCAGCACCACTGAGCTTCCCTGTCCTACCCATTCACTCACTCACCCCATTCCACTCCTGGTTTCTAAGCACCAAAATTTAGCTCCCTCTGCATTGCAACTGCTTTCTGGAGAGCGCCAGCATACGTCAAGGTGTATGCGTGCCCCTGCTTTTGTATTTGCATTTGCATTTGCATTTGCATTGGCTTGCATTGCTCTTGTTCTGCGGTTGGAGCAATCTGGGGCCACCACCAAAGCCACCACTGAAGCCTCCACCCTCCCTGCCAGGGTCGATCCTGGCTTGGCTGCAGCCTTTCTCCTGGCTGGGGCGGAGAGCTGCCTGTCTAAAGTGCGCTGGGAAGCAGCAGTAACCTGGCAGGGGCGGGGCCTGCTCGGCTTATTCAAAGGGCGGTGCCGAGTTGGGAGGAATATGACGTTCTGCCAGCAGTTATGGAAAACCTACCTGATCTCCCTTGGCTTAGGCTGGGTGGGGGACACCGGGTAATAATAATAAAAAAAAAATCCTGCAAGCGCCTAGGGTGGTTGTACGTGATTTGGGGGTCCGAAGAAAGCAGCGGTTCCGTCAGCACTGGAATGGACTAGCAGTGTGTGCCATAGGAGAAGACACTCTTAGCAGTGTCCTCTCGACCAGTAAAAAGGCAATGATATCATGGCTTGCCTCCGCCAAACTGTTGGCATCCTGATTAAATGAGATAATCTATGCAAATTGTCCTGCACCTAGCAAATTGTTCGTTCGTTCCTTCCTTCCTTCCTTCCTTGACTGCCTGGTCTTGGGATTTTCCTGAGGGGGGAAAGAAGCGAAGGTAGGTCGTTCATTGTAATGCAGTGCATTACATCATAAAACTGTTGAAATCACGGTGCACACAGGGGCTTTCAAGGGAGATGGATTCTGGTTTGGGAGAGGTGGTTTCTAAAGGCTGCAGTGCATTTTAGTGGAACCTTCAAAGCTGGATAGGATTTCAGCTGATAGAGATGGCGAGGAAGGCTTTTTTGCAAGCAGTGCTAGTGCCATGGTGCTATGCTTTGACAGCAGAGTAGAGGAGGAAGTCCACTGGGGGCAGGGCAAGAGTGACACTCAGGAACCTTTTAGTTTTCCTGTCTGACCTTCAGAGATTGTCCCTGTTAGTTTGCTTTTTGAGTCATGAATTTCCCTAACCCAGATCTATTCAAGTAAGTAAGAATAATGAAGTCCACACAGCTTAATACATGATGTTTTGGATTAGACATTTTATGTTATTTGGACTGTGGCTCTCCTGTTTGAATTTAATAAAGGATTATTTGTAGATGTTTTCTTGTGATGAATATGAGCTCTATTTGGTAGGGAAAGCAGCTGATTTTTTAGTTTCAGAGGTCTCAAAGTCACTATGAGCAACTGGCTGAAAAAGACTAGGATAGCAGGCATCTATTAGATGCATGCCTTAAACTCTTGGTTTGTGTCTTTTGTTTTCCTTGATATTTTAACACTTTATTTCTGAAGAACCCTTGGTAACCTAACCATTCTTAGCAATGCGTAATCAAGATGCTTTGTCCTTTGATTTCTGCAGTTACTTTTTGGTTACTGTGCTATACATAATTTGTTCTATGAATAGTATCGTGGTGACCTCACACTATTGGTAGATCCTGGCCATACTTAGTATTTCCTGGCCTTGCCTTGGTTGGGAAGGACTGTTAATCCCAAACATTATTTTTGGAAAATTAATATTAGTGAAACAAGATGCATGAATTCAGACCAATCATTTTCCTGGTGGACTTTCTCTTCTTTACTAGTGAGTATACAACTACTCTTCATTTCTAGAACCTTATCATCATTCCAAATTGATACTTTTACCCATTAAATAATAATGTTCCACCTTTTTTTTAGTATTTAGCCCCTGATAACTACATTTTTACGTTCTGTGTCTTAAATTTGACTGCTGTAGATACTTCAAGATAATGTGAAATTATGCAGTATTTGTTCTTTGGTATTAGTTTTTAGTTCAGTTTACTTAAAGATTCATCTTTAAGATTTATCATACTGTGGAATAAGTTAGAATGTTATTCCTTATAGTTACTTAGTTATGGTTTGGCCAACATTGGGCTGCTTAGTCTATAATGGTATGTATGTAACCTTGCTATATATTAGTCCACACCATCTTGACTGAGTGAATACACTTTCTAAAATCTGCACAATGGCATTTCGTAACAGCTCGTTTTCAGAATTTATCCTTATGATTGAGCATTGTATGTATGCGTATATGATGCCTCTGGTTGTTAATTTGTAGATAAATATATGAGCTATTTTCATCATTGGCCATTGTGAACATTGATGTGCCCATATTAGTCCAAATACCTGCTTTGAATTATTTTAGGTAGCAGGGGCTGGAGAAATAGTAAAGCTCACCTTGAATACTGCTGACTTGGGTTTGGTCACCAGCACGAAATATGGTTCCCCAAGACCTACCAGGAGTAAGCCCTGAATGTAGCCAGGAATAAGCCCCAGAGCACAGCAGCTTCCTTCTTTTTCTGCTAATAGACCAATGCTACTTTGATAATGTTTTCCACAACAGCTATACCATTTTACATTTCCATTGGGTTATTTTTTTTCTTCTTTTTAAATTTAATTAAAGATCCATGGTTTACAAAGTTATTGATAGTTGAGTTTCAAGGATAAAATATTGCAACACCAATACCACCATCCCAGTATCAACTCCTATCACCAGTGCTCCAATACTCCATCATCTCCACCTCTTGCTGCCTCCTTTGCCGTGTACATTACAAAGTTTGGTGGTTACAGCTTAGATCTCATGTTTTCAGTATTGCTGAATCTTTCTTTTGAATGTAGAACTATATCACTCTCCCATACCCCCAGTATAACTGAAGCCTCCATACCTATTCCTCACTTACTTTCCTTTCTCATCGTCTTCCCTCCCACCTTAATTTCTTTTCTTCTTTGTACTTAAGTTCTGGGGGTCAGGGTGATCTAGACATTCCACCTTTTACTACATTTTACTTCCTTATCCAGTTATTCTCTATAATGCAGATAAGCGAGACCATTCTGTGTTTGTCTTTTTTTCTGGCTTATTTCACTCACTATATCTTCTGGCTCCAACCAGGTTGCAGTAGATTGTATATTTTGTTCCTTATAGCTGCATAGTATTCCATTTTGTATAAGTATCACATTTACATAGTCAATTCATCTGTCAGACACCTAGGTTAATTCACTATCTTAGCTATGAGACTAAGAACAGCAATAAATAATGGTGTACATATATCCTTTTGAATTGCTTTTAAGTTCTGGGGATAGTTACCCCAAAGTGCAATTGCTGGTTCATGTGGCAGCTCAATTCTAAGTTTACTAAGAATTCTTCTCTATACTGTTTTTTCATGAAGATTGAGCCAGACAACATTCCTACCATCAATGGATGAGAGTTTCGTTTTTCCCCCATATCCTCATCAGAACAGATTGTTCCTAGTATTTATGATATGTGCCATTCTCACTGATGCGAGATAATATCTCATTGTTGTCTTAATTTGGATTTTCCTATGATAACCACCAGCATTTACCCTGCATTGCTCAGAAAGTATTCCTGGCTTTGCTCTCAAAATTATTCCTGGTTGACTTGGGGACCATATAGGATACCAGGGATCGAACGCAGGTCAGGTATTGAACATATGCCAGGCAAATGCCGTACCTGCTGTATTATTGCTCTAGACCCCCAACACCTCTTTTGTATTCTTGTATTTTTTCCTTAATGAATGGGAAGTGGCTTTGATTTACGATTGTGTAATGAATAGCTTTTTTTCCTGTGCTCAATGTCAATTTGTGCTTTCTTATATGTAGAAACATCTGTCCAAGTCTTTTCCCCCAATTTTTAAATGTGTTTTAGTTGTTGATTCTGCTACCAAATAGTAGTAATTCTTTTTATTTAAAGATTTGTTTTGTTGTGGGTCTTTCCAAATAGGGGCTTAATAGAAAGTTCAAAATTTATTCCTGGTATTCTGAGGAACCATGAAGTGCTGTGGTTTGATCTGGGGTTCTTGAAAGAGAAACATGCTCATGCTCACAGCTTCTTTGAGTTATTTCCCTGTTATTCCTGGGATTTTAATAGATCCACTGATTAACAAATCTTTCCCATTCTGATTGTCTTTTAATTCATAATAGAATCTTTTGATATGTTTATCATTTTAGTACTTGATTTATATTTAT
This sequence comes from Crocidura indochinensis, assembly GCA_004027635.1. Classification (NCBI taxonomy): domain Eukaryota; kingdom Metazoa; phylum Chordata; class Mammalia; order Eulipotyphla; family Soricidae; genus Crocidura; species Crocidura indochinensis. The sequence continues at coordinate 7,895 of PVKC010036213.1, forward strand.
ACTTTTTGTTGCTGATCTAAGAATCACTGACAGTTGATACCATGTCATAAAGCTTTTCCCTTAACTTTTTTTCTAAGTGTTTTATATTTTCAGTTTCTATTCATAGATCTTTGATCATTTTTAATTAATTTTTGCATAGAGTATGACAGTCATACTCTGACCACATGAACATATTTTCTGGGTATTATTTATTAAAGGGACTTCTTGGCATTTCATTCATATATGAAATTTCTATACACTGATAATTCTAATGCTTCATGATTATATGTGGTTAACTGGCCGAGGTGAGGGCAAGCATTGTATAGAATAAAACTTCTCTTGCCCCACCAGCCACACCCACATCTCAAACTGCTGCCATGTAAACTCACTGGCCTAGCTCCACAGACTCATGCTATTCTTGGAAGAGAAGCAAGCCAAACTGACTAGTCTCCTGGCTGAAAACTTTAAGGCACCCTCAGGACAAGAGTGGCCAAGTTCCCACCCTGCCAAAACCCCAGCAGCCGAACACACAACCCATAGTCATCGCCATGTAAAAGGTCCAACTTCACTGCTCCACAACTAATCTTTGTAGAGAAATTAAATCAACAAAAACTCTGGGTACAACAGTTTTTGAGCTGAGAACGTTGGGGTCTTTTTGGAATGGGGCAGGCATCTTCTCTGGACTTCCTTACTTCCAGAAGCCTCGACAGTCATCCACAACTGACCACAGCTATCACATAAACTCATAGGCTCAGCTTCACAGATCCTGGAGTTCCTTGAGTCCACGGCTGCATGTACAGCTACTTGACAACTCCAAATTTCTCCATCCTGATATCTCAGTAGGAACATGCCACATTAGATGGGAAAGTAGCATAGAAGTTAACTAAGCTCAACAAAAACAGTAGCACAAAATGCCAGTAACATAGAGCTTAGTAAACTTTCAACAATGACTTAATGACTCCATGGTGAAATATAACAATTTTCATACATTTTTTGATAATTTCATTACCATTTAATTGTAACAAGCAATATAAAATAAATTATTGGGAAATTGGGAACAATGATAAAGGGATCGGTTTAGAAACAACTGTATTATGAACAACTTTGTGAACCAGTGTTTAAAATAATTTGCTTAAGCGTCTATCATATTTTTGTATGCATTTTAAAAGACTTTTGTAAGGAAAGATAGGTCTTTATAAATAAAGTGCCTTATACAATAGCTATTCACATAGAATTATCTAAAAAGTAAATGACTTGGGTGCATGTGTTGTGTTCAGTTAAGAAGTGGGCAGGAGGGCTGGAGAGATATCATGGAGGCAGGGCATTTGCCTTGCATGCAGAAGGATGGTGGCTCAAATCCCAGCATCCCATATGGTCCCCTGAGCCTGCCAGGAAAGATTTCTGAGCATAGAGCCAGGAGTAACCCCTGAGCGCTGCCGAGTGTGGACCCCCCCCCACCAAAAAAAAAAAACAAGTAGGCAGGTTCCTGGCTCTGTTCGTGTTATACACGTTGTCAGCCATACCAATCCTGATATCATAGATGTTTATTTTGAGTTTTTATTGTGCTGTAAGTAGTTGTTACATATTAATACTATTTTTACTGCAAAGATTCTTACTTAAAAATTGTGGGGGGAAGGCTAGAGTCTTCAGCAGGTATGGAGTTTGCCTTGCACATGGCCTACTTTGGTTCAATCCCCAGCATCTCATATAGTCCCCCAAACCTGCCAAGAGTAATTTCAAGTGTGGCCCCAAAACCAAAATAAGTAAATAAACAAAAATTTGGAATCAATTTACTTGAAGAGTATCCCAAGACTGCAAAGTAAAGCAGTTAGCAAACAGCAAACACTTGCTCTATTTGTAACTTTAACCTGTGTAAAATTGGGATTTTACAAAAATAAGTGGATTATTAGGTGGTAATTAACATCCCAAACTATTTTGTCACTTTGTTTGAGTTTATTATAAATTAATATAGTATATTTGAACATTAAATAAAATTATCAACATTTTGCCAGTTTTATAAAGTTGGAATACTGTATAGTGATGTTTCTTAAAGTGGGTTTCCCTGAGGGGAGGCTGCTTGAACAATTCAAGGAGTTGTAGTAGAATATTTGTGTAATGGGACACTTTTTGTTTATTCCTTTATAGAAGATAATTTTCCAGCGAATCATTGGGTATTATTTTTTTTCTGAAAAGGAAGCAGTAGACTAAGTCTGTTCTATAGTATGGTTTTCTAACCTTTTTAAACTTGTGTGCCAGTGAAATAAAAATATTGCAGACTGCTAAGACAAAAATAAAACCATAAAACTATTATCAATATGTTTAAGAGTACTCTTATTTTAAATTAGGATATATATCTCACTTTGGGGACAGTTTTCATCCCTGCTCCCTTTATTCTTGTCTTCGTATGGATGGTAGTTGCCATGATATCTAAGGCCAGTCTTGTCATAGCACCAGGGATCAGAATAGTGATGTATACAGTAGTAAGGGGGAGCAGAGATTGGATTAATAGCCTCACTGGTGCAAGGCAGATAGTCTACCACTGAGTTACATATCCCTGGGGGCAGATTTCTCATATATATATATATATATATATATATATATGTATATATATATATATATACATATACATATATATATAATTTATAAATTGACTTTTAAAAAAGTATTTCTATTGGGGCCAGAGTGATAGTGAAGTGGTAGGACATTTGCCTTGCATTCAACTAACCCAGGACGGACCTTGGTTCGATCCCTGGCATTCCATATGGTGCCCCAAGCCAGGAGCGATTTCTGAGCACATAGCCAGGAGTAAGTCCTGAGAGTCACCAGGTGTGGCCCAAAAACCAAATATATATATATATATATATATATATATATATATATATATACATATATATATTATAAAATACTTTTATTTAAATGTATTTAGGCAGTACTAGGCATATCAGAGAGAGGTTATAATGAAGCAGTAGAAAATGTAACTATAAGAATGCGTACAAGGGGCCAGAGAGATAGCATGGAGGTAAGACGCTTGCCTTACATGCAGAAGGATGGTGATTCAAATCCCAGCATTTCATATGGTCCCCTGAGTCTGCCAGGAGCGATTTCTGAGCATAGAGCCAGGAGTAACCCTGGACACTGCCAGGAGTAACCCAAAAACCAAATAAAAAAAAGAACGCATCCCTGGGCCAGAAAGGTAGTATAGCCCTAAGAAAGCTTGCCTTGCATATGGCCAACATGGGTTTTATTTCTGGTACCCCATGTGGTCCCGAAAGCCCCACCAGGAGTTATTTTGAGTATAGAGCCAGGAGTAAGGTCTGAACACCACCAGGTGTGAACCAAAAACAAAACAGAACAAAATGAGCCCCAAACAAGCAAAGTGACAAGATCAAGTGAAGAGTATAGGAAAAGACTATTTATCCAGGGGCCGGCGCAGTGTAAGGCGCCCTAGGCTAGGACGGTTCGATCTCCTCGTATCCCATACGGTCCCCCAAGCCAAGGGTGATTTCTGAGCGCATGCAGGGGGCCTCAAACTTTTAAAACAGGGGCCCAGTCACTGTCCCTCAGACCATTGGAGGGCCAGACTATAGTAAAAGCAAAAATTATAAACAAATTCCTATGCACACTATATACATCTTATTTTGATGTGAAGAAACAAAACAGGAACAAATACAAGATGTGGCCCGCGGGCCGTAGTTTGAGGACCACTGTAACCCCTGAGCATCACTGGGTGTGGCCCAAGACAAACAAACAAAAGACAAACTATCCCTTTAGAAAAGCAGCAACAAGATTGGAGAGTTTAGGACTGGAACACAGCAGGTAGGGTGTTTTGCCTTGTACATGGCTAACCTGGGTTCAATACTCAGTATCCCATATGACTCGGGGGTGAATCTGCCAGGAGTAATTTCTTGTTTGTTTGTTTGTTTGTTTTGGGGCCACACCCAGTAACGCTCAGGGGCTACTCCTGGCTATGCTCTCAGAAATTGCTCCTGACTTGGGGGGCCATATGAGACACCAGGGGGTCAAACCACTGTCTGTCCCAGGTCAGTGCGCGCAAGACAAGTGCCCTACCACTTGCGCCACCGCTCCGGCCCCAGCCAGGAGTAATTTCTGAGTGAAGAGCCGGAGTGGGCCAAAAACAAACAAACAAAAAAGATTGGGGAGTTAGTAAATAATGACTTGTTATCATGGAACATTTATGCCCCCTGATGAAAATTATGAAGTCTGGAAAAATAGGGATGTAAATCAGTTTGCAACTTCACTGGAAAATAGAATTCTCTTTTGGAAAGCTTACTAAATTTGATTTGTCAAGAAATGTGTAGACAAAGTCAGTACATTGTATATGTAATTGTTTCTATGTACTATACTTGAGCATGTAGTGTAGTCTTGTGGGGGTTGGTAAGGGGAGCCTCCCCAGCAGTTATCAGGGAGCACACTGCTTCTGGAAATTCTCAGCTGACCCGACTGTATAGTTCAATGCTTAGACCTAGCAGTGAGATGCACCTTGTATCTAACTGCTTGAAATTACAATATTAAACACAGCCAGCTGGGTTGGAGGCCTGCTGTTCTGGGGATTGAACTAGGTAAGACATTGTGCGTGTAACACGTGTCCAGCTTCTTGAGCCATCTCTAAAAATACTGTACTTGTTTTAATGTGTTGCTTCTCTCTATTGTTTCCAAATTTTCTTTTTTTATCTTGCCAAAAACTCACACTCATCCTTTGAGATCTAGTTCTATTACCAGACACCTTTGTTTGACCCCATGCAGGCTATGTATTTTCTTCTTCATTCCTCTATTTTATTTGATTTGTCTTATATTGCAGGTAGTAATGTACTGTCTAAAATCCTCCTTTAGTTCTGGAATGCTGGCCTTGATTTTACTCATTCAAAACACAGCTGTAAATGAAAGCCATTCTTTAAAGTTTTTTTAAACAAACAAACAAACAAAAACCCCACTGTTTTTGGGTTTTTTTGTTTTTTTGTTTTGTTTTATTTTGTTTTGTTTTTTTGGTGTTTGGGTTACACCCGGCAGCGCTCAGGGATTACTCCTGGCTCTACACTCAGAAATTGCTCCTGGCAGGCTCGGGGGACCATATGGGATGCCGGGATTCGAACCACCGTCCTTCTGCATGCATGGCAAATGCCTTACCTTTTGTTCTTTGATTTTTAGCCATACCGAGCAGTACTCAGAGTTTCCCTCTGGCTCTGTACTGACAAATCACTTGTTTCTGATGCTTGAGGACTTTATATGCAGCACTGGGGCTCTAGCTCATAGACTCTGGAAGGCAAACACCTTAAGTAACTGTTCTGTCTTGACAGCCCCCATTATTTGAAGATTCTTTTAGTTGGTTGTTAACATCTTGTGAAAGAATCCGTAAACTCTCTTTAAAAATCATGCTTTCAAAAAAAAAAGG
>PVKC010036214.1:0-13272 GCA_004027635.1 Crocidura indochinensis
GTTAATAAAGAAAGAGGCCCAAGGCGAAAAATCCGGTCAAAGGCTTTTTAATGGGGAATGTGCCTTCTTTTATAGACAGGCAAAAGGGGGCTGGCAGAAGTAATATCAATCACTCTTTTGGCACGCAGGCCATTGGTTTATTCCAAATAAGGAATGAGCACATCACAAAATGGGTGGGACAGAGGAGGTAACATAGTTTACCAAATATGGAAAGTGGGCAACAGGTGAGGGGCAAAATAACCTTACATTAGCAGTCTCCATGGAGACATTCTGTGACCTTGAGGAAGGGTCTGCAAGTTACATTTCTGAGTTCTAAACATGTTTATGGTTGGGCAAACTTTTAAGAAATTGACTTTTCAAAAACAACGTTGCATAGTATAATAATGGATGTTTTTGCCAGCTCAAGTATATGGGCTAGAGGGAGTTTGGATACATTCCAGGAAAGAGGGGAGTGGTCCCAGGTTGTGTCCTCTCCTGGGCTAAAAGTGTTACATATTGTTTTTGTGGCTGCTTGTTTTTCTGATAGCTCAGAGACCCTACAGCAAAACTGCACATGGGTTGCTTGCAGATGCAAAGCTGCAAAGCTGAAAAATGGCAGAAAGGTTTAAAGCAAAAAATGACCACTGTTAAGTCACGGTATCCAACACACATAGATGAGTAAGACTATTTGTGTTTTTCTCTCTCACATAGATGAGTAAGACTATTTGTGTTTTTCTCTTTCCTTTTGACTTATTTCAATCAACATAGTAGTTTTTATGTCCATCAATGTATAGGAAAATTTCATGACTTCATCTCTCCTGACAATTGCATAGTATTCCATTGTGTATATGTACTGCAGTTGCTTTAGTCACTCATCTTACAGAGCTTTTTGAATGATGTGGGGATTGGGTTTAGAATGTAATTAAAAACATAACAACAACAACAACAACAACATCAATAATGCCTATAGTCATGTAAAGCTTTCACCAAGAATTACATTATTTAAAACGAAAGACACAACCTTACAACACTGAACTTTCTTCAGAGAGCCAAGTCATATTATGCTCCAACTGATTTTCATATAATTGCTCAAATTAAACAAAGGAAGAAACTAAACAGTGCCAGTGTTTTTGAAAAAATAATCCTTTGAAAAAAGATAATGACTTTGTGAATATAGATGGCTATTTAATATTATAGTTAATTTTTTATTTCAAATTTTTCCTTTCTATATTTTATTATAACACGTGATTTTCTAAGTTGTTCATAATACAGTCATTCAGGCTTTGAATGTTCAAACACAAATATCACCACCAATGTGACCATCCCTTCACTAGTATCCCCAGTCATCCACCACCTTTCTGAGATTGCCACAGAGTTATCAACCAAGAGTAGACTACTTGGGAAACATTGGCAATCATTATTTTCTTTTCTATTGTTAATGGTTTTAATTGGTCTGGCATTTGGTCTTTAATTGTCATATAGAGATTTGTGCTAAAATATTTGCAATGAAGTAACCTTGAGACTGAGATTTGCTTTGAAATAACAGAAAGAGATGGGGCAGTAAATCAATGAAGATGGGACAAAGAATCAATGAAAATTAGCTCTGAATTGATCATTGTTGATGTTGCATTCTGATTATTTTGGAATTTATGGTCATTGAACTATTTACATTTTATTACATTTAAATTTTCTTTAAAGAAGTGAATTTTAAAATTTTACTTTATACAATGCATATACTTGGGGGCCCGGTGGTGGCACTGGAGGTAAGGTGCCTGCGCTAACCTAGGACGGACCAATGTTCGATCCCCCGGTTCCCCATATGGTCCCCCGTGCCTGCCAGGAGCGACTTCTGAGCGAATATCCAGGAGTAACCCCTGAGCGTCACCAGGTGTGCCCCCCCCAAAAAAAAAACAAAAGAGAATGCATATACTTTTTCCTCTTGCTGTTCAATCTGAATTTACGTAGCAATTATAGGGTTGATAGAGAGAAGAACAGGATGAAAAATAAGCTGGTTATTGCAACATGTGATTTTATGTAGTTGTGTGTCTTGCTTGGATAAATATATAATTAATTAAAAAGTTTGAAATATATATTAGAGTTTAACAGTATTTACATGTTTTATTAGTATGCTGAATCTCTCATACTTGTTCCTTTATTACATGCAATTATATACTAGAGCTCAAAATATAAAAATACTTTAGTTATTTTATTTATTATCTATTCCATCAACTAATTTGAAGGTAAGTGTTGTTGCTTTTGCTTAATCACTAAGATAGAACAATGTGATTACTTCTAATAATCAGTGGGTAGAATAAAAAGACTCTGTGATATCTTTAGCTCTCAGTTTACCAATTTTCATATTATCCTAACATTCCCATGAGTTTTAGTCACAATTTTTTTTTTTACTAAAACAAAATCCAATACTTTAAAACTTAGGCGTCATGGAACAAGTTCAGATAATGAAGTGCCAACTAGATTTTGGCACGACTCTTTGCATATTTGTCATCAAAAGTCGAAAGCAATAGGAAAGAACTTAGGCAGATAAAAGCAGTATGGTTTCGCAGGAACAGAATTGATGTTGTACAATCAGTGTTGTGGAATTCTGAATTTTGCCACTACAACTACCACTACTATCCACTCTAATCAGTTTCAGCAAATATGTTGGGTTGAATTAACATCCGGAAATTCTCTACTACAATGAAACTAAACATTTCTGCCTAAGTCTACAATGTTTAGTCATAGCTCATGTTTATTCTTTTAATGTTCCGAAACTATTATACATGGTCTGTCATTGAATTACTTCCAATTAGTGATCCCTTCCTGAGTTTTTCCAGGAAACATGCTCAGGACTAGTTAATATGGTATTAGAAGGCATTTTGGAGAAAGTTCAGTACTTCTTGTCATAAAAAGATTTAAAAAAATTTTGTTTGCCTCTGATTTTACTGACATTAGCAAATGCTTATTATGTCCAAAGGTAATTTATGTTATGCTATATCTGTTTCACTATCCAGTACAGAATGTTTTAGAATTAAGTTGGAATAACTCACTAGTATTTCCCTCAGTTTCTTAGACACAAACAGAATACATATTGCAGCTATTTTCACAAACTTGGTGAAAATTTACAGTTCTTTTATAGAAATTTTAAAATTATTATTGAAATACTGTGATAAACAATACTGTTAATGATAGTTTCATGTGCACATAATTCTAATGCACCCATTACCAAATTGCCCATCTCCTTACACCAAGGTCCCTAAAGCCCCTTCTTTCAAGTAAGTTCAATCTCCACTCCAAATTCAGTTCTGCGGATCAGCTATCCATTTGATCCTTTGTTAATTTTTTTCTATATATAGAAGTCTACCATATAAGAGAGATCATTCTGTATATATCTCTTGACTTCTTACATGGGAGGTTACAATTTCTACTAAGGAACAGTTAATTCTTTTTCTCAGATATATGTGAAATGGATTATGCTATAATCTATAGTCATCATAGACTAAAATGAATAACCCAACATGAATCATCCAGTTGATAGCTTTTATCTTTCCATATATGGCATATTGACTTAGGTTCTTGCTCAATTTATACTTTTTTATTATTAACAATTTTTTAACAAAATATTTAATTAAGCACCATGATTACAATCATGATTATAGGTGGGTTTCAGTCATAAACAGAACACCCCCTTCACCAGTGCAACATTCCCACCACTAATGCCCCGTCCTCCTTCCCAACCCCTGCCTGTATTCAAGATAGGCATTCTACTTCTCTCACTCATTAAGATTGTCATGATACTTGTTAGTGTAGTTATTTCTCTAACTGCACTCACTACTCTTTGTGGTGAACTGGTTCTTTGGGCCCCCATCACTATTGTCTCTGGGCATTATTACAATAATGTTTTTAATTTTTCTTAAAACCCATAGATGAATAAGACTATTCTGTGTCTATCTCTCTCCCTCTGACTTATTTCTCTCAGCACAATAGCTTCCATGTATATCCACGTAGAGGAAAATTTCATGATTTCATCACCCAGTGATGCTTAGGGGTTACTCCTGGCTATGCTCTCAGAAATAGCTCCTGACTTGGGGGACCATATAAGACGCCAGGGATTGAACCTGGTCCATCCTGGGACAGCCGCATGTAAGGCAAATACCTTACCACTGCGCTATCACCCCAGCCCCCACCCCCAATTTATACTTTTATCCACAACTTGATAAAGGCTACATAGAGTTGTTTTGTGTGTGTGTGAATGATAGAATATTGAGCAGGGGAAAATATAATTCAAAGATTATAATTACTTTTTTTGTATTTTTGTACAATACCCTGTGATAACCAGTGCTTACCCTTAACACTGCACTCAGAGATCATGCACTGATGTAGCTCAGAGGATTATAAGGGAGTCTGGAAGACTGAATCGGGTTGATTCCATGAAAGGCAACCATTCTATCTGCTATACTGTCTCTCCACCTTTAGGGTATACTTTGTCTTTAGTAATTTTCAGGTTATCTTGAAGATGTTATACTAGTTTTTTTTCTTTTTGGAGAATCATATCTGGTGTATTCGGAGGGCCATGTGATGCTGAATTCCCTGATATTGGGACGTCAATACCTCTGGGTAGTGTGCATTCCTGTTTGCTGAGCAATCTTCCTGGTCCCATTATTCTAGTTTTAATGCAGTTCTAGCCTATGTAGTTACCCCCATGAGCCAGGCAGTTTGCTGGTGTCAGCATGACAAAAGTCATGGACAAATAGCATATCTGTATCCTTTACTGAGTCCAAAAAAATTTCAAGATTGGGTAGTTTCTGTCATTTTTCATGGACATTGAAGCCAAAAGGGAAAGCATTAGTATAATACATACTACATTGACATTTTTATCTCTATAATGTGAGTAGTTTTATCATAACAGATATTAATTCTTGTTTGTCAAACTATGAGAAAACAATATAATAATGACCTGGGTTCTAAATGACAAATTACATTTAAAGCAAAGAAGCACAGAAGGGAAAAATACCCAGAAAAATTTAAAATGTGTCTACATCCATTGGATGATTGCTTCAGAGATTAATTTTTCTCATTTGCCTGGTAACAGTCTGAATTCCCCCATTTGGCTGCCAGTTGGAATAGACAAGCAAAATTTTTTCTTTCTTGGCTAGATCCAGGTACAGGATAACTGACAGTACTCAGTGGTACTTTTATTGTTCAAAGTGTTATTCAGCCACACACAAAAAATTCTCAATATGTAATCAGTATGAAAATAAATCCAACTGTTTCCTCAAAGTTGTTCTCTAGGATTAGTAGGAGTTTTTTCCCTTTGGAAAGATCAATACTTTATAGAAGGATGCCTAATTTCTTATTAAATAACTAATTATTTACTGACTGATAAATTTAAGCCAGGATTTCCATCTCTATAACTTTAATTTAAATAATTAGTAAATACTAATACGTTTTGACTTGGACAAAAATAACTACAGGAGCCATCAGTAGTCATTATGGAAAAATAAAACTCTAATATCAAAGACCAATGTTGACTCAGTTTAACCTAGCACAGAAAAGTATGATAAAAAAAATTCTTATTGAACACCTCATAGACACATATTAACATTCTTATTAACATAAACCTGATCTTTGTTCAACAAACTTATGCCACTAGGAAATAAGACATCTGTAGAACATTTAAGTTCAGTAATTATGTTGCAGAAATGCTCCACAGAGACCTACACTCACTTGGAAATATTTACTTTTATTTAGAAACAGAATTCTCAAGTGCCTCTCTGCTTTCTGATTTCATCCAGGACAAGAATGAAAATACTGAAATGTGACAGAGTTTCTGACAGAATAAAAGCCAAGAAATATATATATTATATATATATATATATATATATATATATATATATATAAGTCTTGATATTTCCGAGTTAGTTTTCCAGGACAAAGAGATTCATTGCTGATTTATTACATTTTTGCTATATATATGTAAAAATAACAATATACATGTATTTCTGTGCCAGCCAAAGTTGCTAACCTTTGTGGGCTCTATGATACCCCATTCTGGCTCTTACTCGAATGCTTTCCACAATAGTATGTAGAGAACGATCAGCCTCTCCCTACCACAATGGCTCCTAAGCATTCCCAAAGGAAGAGCTGGGAAATAGTTGATATTTTTCTTATGTATTTTCACATTTTGCATTAGTTTATTATCAGAGCGCTTATTTGTGTTTTAAGTCACAAGTTGAGTTAAAATATATGAAAGGTTTTAAATACGTTTTCCTTATAAAGGACAAGATCATATTTTTACAAGAGGGTTTTTTAATTTTCCTTTGCTTTGACACATAGCTTTGGTAAAAAATAATCCTACCTTTTGTACTCAGCTTTTTTATGATAAAATTTTTAAATGTTTATCATTCAACCTAGTATCTTATACTTATCACATATTGTATGTGTTGTATGTATATATTGTATGTATATAACACAAAGGTCTGACAATTTTGTAACTTTATTCTCTGTTTACTTAAATATAGTTTTTTTTTTTTACCAAAACAACATTCCTTGCCCTGTAATTTTACTTCATTTTTTGTTGAACATGGAAAGTGTTGGAAAGCAAGTTTTTCTTAGTAGTCATACTCTCATACTACCTTGGCATGCATAATCTTATAAAATATGAGGAAGAAGGTACTAAAAAAGATAAACCAAATTGCAAGATTTGGGTAAGAGTTCTATTGGAAAGGCACCAAAATATACCTAGAGAAGGTGACAGAGAGATGCTGACACTGCTGGAAGCTGTTGTGTAGTAGCATTTTATTACTGAAATATTGGCCACATTATAAATCATACTACCTGAACACAAATTATAAGTTATGGATGACATATTTTCCTTATTCTGGGAAGCCTGGCAGCTGTAACCACACCCACAAATGCAGTCACTATGTTTGCACCAAGCCTAGCTCCATAGACTCAACTTTTTCTAGAAGTGGATGCAAAAGGTGTGAAGAATCATGACGACACAGGCTATGCAGCAGAAAGCTGGGAATATTCAACGAAGAAGGTAGGTCAAATCTCCCATCCTGCCAAAGCCATGCCTGCTATATCCATGATCCAGAGTCACCATTTCACTAGTAGCCTCCCTTTATCTCCCCCCCCCACCCACAATTTTCTTTGGGGATACTTATCTGACTAAACTTCAGATATGCAGGGTTTTTTGGGCTGATATCATCAGGGCATTTTGGTGCAAGTACAAGACCTTCTCCTTGCATCCTTGTTTTCTCAGGAGTACTGGAAGTTTAGAATATGCTCCACAAAAGTTGCAATAACAGTAATAGTGCTTTGAATTGCTGGACAGCTTCATTTCTTTAATACTTTCATCCTTTTAACAGAATGGACAGCTAACAAGAGACACTAACCTTGCTGTTGTAGTAATGACTTTATTGGAGATATAATAACTTTCATGAATGTAGTTGCTATTATACTTTTCTTTCTTCCTTCCTTTCTTCCTTCCTTCCTTTCTTTTCTTTCTTTCTTTCTTTCTTTCTTTCTTTCTTTCTTTCTTTCTTTCTTTCTTTCTTTCTTCCTTTCTTTCTTTCTTTCTTTCTTTCTTTCCTTCTTTCTTTCTTCTTTCTTTCTTTGTCTTTCTTTCCTTCCTTCTTTCTTTCTTTGTCTTTCTTTTTCTTTCTTCATTTCTCTTTCTTTCATTCTTCCTGTTCTTTCTTTCATTCTTTCTGTTTCTTTCTTCTTTTCTTCTTTATTTTTCTTTTAAAACATTCTTCTCTCCTTTTCCTTTTTTCTATTATTTTTAAATAATAACTTTGCTCTTACTGGAAACAAATATATATGGTCAACTGTGTGATTAATTTTCTTTAAATAAAGTAAAAAAAATCAGAGTGCTTACTTCCCATTTAGGAAGCAAAAACCTGACTAATCACAGTCCTCTCATGTTCTCTGAAGCATTACTGGAAGCAACCTTGAACACAGAGTCACGAGCAGATCCTGAATGCCACCATATGCTTCCCCAAAACAAATAAAAGAGTTTTATATTATTATAATTATAAACTACCTAGATCTATCTTAAAAATGTATTGAGCAAATATTTATTTGTGGACTTTGTGTCTACCTAGTGACATATTACACTTTGTTGTGTCTTGCATATCCATTTATTAACTTTTTTTTAAGCATTCACCCTATGACAGTGCCTTCTACAGTTGAAATCAGTTTCAGTATTCTATCTGGAAATGTAGAAAAGGAGGCAAATATCAGTACACATCAAATGTCTGTTCATGAGAATAAAATTGAAAGCAATTTGATTTGAGTGAATCTGAACACCACAGATGTATATCCCCTTTCTGATCAACTGGTCATCCATTGAATTTCTGCTTGGACCGACAATGCTGAGTCACTCTATACACACATGTTTTGAAATACAGGCACCATTGACTCTTACCAGAGTCCTCTGGTGATTCAATAATGAAAGTGAAGGCTCTTTGTTGTTCTTTCATGTTTCACACTGAATTTATCACTACTTTTCACTATTCTTTGATTCTTTCTGTCTTCTTGTACACTGCATCTACTTAAAACAACCAGTACTTTATAATTTGGAAATTCAATTTTATGGACAATTGACAGTGAAAATTACAAAGAATCTGATTTATTTCAATTCTAAATATCAGCCACTGAAAACTGTTCTATCTATATGTTTTCCATTATAATGTTTACTTTTTTCAGAGTCACTCATCAATTATGTTTTTATAAAATGCAAATCAATTTATCCATTGGATAGGAAAGTAAATGGCATTAAAGAATTCTTTTTTGGGGGGCTGGAGAGGTGTCTCAAGTGGTAAGGCATCTGCCTTGCCCGCTCTATCCTAGGACTGACCGTGGTTCAATCCCCCGGCATCCCATATATGGCCTCCCAAGCCAGGAGCGATTTCTGAGTGCAGAGCCATAAGTAACCACTGAGCATCACTGTTCTGTCCCCCCAAAAGACTTCTTTTTTGTCCTGTAATTATAAAAGTGAATAAATGGGGACAGGAGAGATAGCACAGCGGTAGAGTGTTTGCCTTGCGTGCAGTCAACCTGGGACGGACCCAGCTTTTGCTTCGATGCCTGCATCCCATATGGTCCCCTGAGCCTGCCAGGAGCGATTTCTGAGCCTAGTATAGAGTAACCCCTGAGAGCTGCTGGGTGTGACCCCAAAACAAAAACAAACAAAGTTGAATAAATGGGTTTCTAAAACTAATTAGAAGAATCTGACATGTTACATAATTAGTTTTGGTGTACAATCCTCATTTTGGAGATGCACACTCAATATTGCTGGAGACTACTCCTGGCTATCTGTGTAGGGTTAGGTCCTGATGGTTCTCTGGAGACCAAGCAGTGCTGGAGCTCAAATCTGGAACTCTTCCATGCAAAGCATGCACTCAACCTGTTAAACTATATTTTTAACCTCCTAGTTTTGGTATAATCATTTTTAAAAGAAAAAAAATCAACTCATACATCAATAACATATTGATATTATATATATGTAGATATATCCATTCCATTACTTTCACTCCGTTTTCTGTGTCTCTTGACTATTGAGCAAAACACGTTATACTATAGGTGGTATCTTGGTTTACAGATCTTTGTCTAGCTTTTTACTTCTCTGAACTAGTAGTCATGCTCTGCTATTAATTTGTAAAACTTTTTTACTTTTTACTTTGGGTGTCTTTTCATATCAGACAAGTCTTATATATGTCAGCTTTGTAAGCACAAATTTTCTTTTTTTTTCTTTTTTTTTTGTTTGTTTTTGGGCCACACCCAGTGACGCTCAGGGGTTACTCCTGGCTATGCGCTCAGATGTCGCTCCTGGCAGGCACGGGGGACCATATGGGAACTGGGGGATCGAACCGTGGTCCGTCCTAGGCAAGGCAGCAGGCACCTTACCTCCTGCGCCACCTCCCGGCTCCCACAAATTTTCAAAGTCATCTTGCTTTTGACTTTGCTCTATTCGAGCCTTACTCTTTATTTTGAGTTCTCTAACAGTTTTGATATATCTGCTATTCTTATATGTATCTGATATTCTATCTTCTCCCCTGAGCAGGTGCCCTATATAGTTAAAACCCACATCTCTGATTATTTCCTACCCCATATTTCCTTACCCCTTATCTCCCCAACTTCTGAGACCTCTAACTAAACCCTTTTTACTGTTCTGATCCCAAGACTTGATTCTACAGTAAGTACCAATATATAAAATATAGATTGCTCTTCATTTTTATGTCTAAGTTGCTTCTTTACTGTTATTTGCCCAACTCAGGTTTGGAAGAGTTTGACCTTTTGGGGTGGGTTAAGTGCCTCCCCCTGCTGAATCCTCAGTCATTGCACACACACACACACACACACACACACACACACACACACACACACACACATAAACTGCTGCCATGCTATTGACCCAACTTCACTGCTTTTTCACTTAGTTCTACAGAGACACTGAACAACCAAAAACTCTAGGTTAGCTGGTTTGGGGACTGAGATCTCTGGAGTGTTTTTGATTCAGGGCAACCAGCTTCCCCAACCACCTCCAGATTTCTGGAAGCCTCAGCAACTGTGCTCACAACTCACAGCTACTGCCCACGTCTACCTATCAGCTAGCATTATAGACTCATTTAACTCTCAAAAGAGAGAAAAGCCAAGCTTGAAAACAATTGAATATACTGTTCTTGCTCTTGGGCAGTTCTAAGAAGCCTCTGGAAGAGGGTGGGGAAAATCTTTTGCCCTGTGAAGTCTTGGAAGCTGTACATACCCCCTCCCAAGTGCCACCATGACATTAGTCCAACTTTACCACTTTTCCAATGTTTCTTGGAATATCCTAATTGTGTATATGGCCCTTGTACATCTCCATATTTTTCAATACTTACATACCAGTAGGAAATCATCAAATTGGATGCAAATTTTTCATAAAAGCCATGTAAAATTAGCAAAAAAAAATCCCAACAACATTTTTCTCAACTAGCAACAAACATCTTAGTAAATCTTCAGACAATGCCTTGATGATCCTATATTGAGATATGATCGTTTCTACAAAAATTCTTAGTGAAGTAAATTTTTTGAA
Organism: Crocidura indochinensis; assembly: GCA_004027635.1. NCBI lineage: Eukaryota > Metazoa > Chordata > Mammalia > Eulipotyphla > Soricidae > Crocidura > Crocidura indochinensis. The sequence continues at coordinate 11,060 of PVKC010036214.1, forward strand.
TAATGTTATTACTATTTAGTTATAAGAAGTAATTTTAGTAAATTATTCATAATTTAATTTATGAATTTAATTTAATTCTCCCAGGGCAGTCCTGGGAGAAGGTGGGGAACTGGGGACAATGATGGAGTAAATGTTATAATGGTGGTTGGATTGGTGTTGGAACATTGAATGCCACAAATAACTGTATGAGGAGCAAATTTATAAACTATATTATTTAATCAAGAATTAAATATGTATACATGTAAATAGTCTTAAATTTTTATGAATTGTATTATCAAGTTCACTTGCCTTCTGGTTTTCATTTGATTTTAACCAAGCTGGATATTAGTAGACAGAAGGTAAGAAGTAGTATTTTATTCTCCTCTTTTTCCTTGCTTGGTTGTATCAATTATTACTTATATTTACAACAGTCATAATTATTTTAATTGGACAATTTTACTCTTCTAGTTTTAACTTACTGGACAACATGGTCCTCTCTTTTTTTTTATTTTAACAGACATTTATTAGAATATATAACGGCAAATCTTACACAGTGATATTAAAGGTAATCAACGACAAATCTTACACAGTGATACTTAAGGTACATGGTGACAATAAATGAGGGCCTTTCCACCAGTGTTTTCCTCCCTTCATCCCTATTCCCAAGCATGTATCCTTTATCACCCTCCTTCATCCCCCAGAATGCTAGTGTATCTAAAAGCATATATGTTAACCCTAATGTAAACCTTTTTTTCCAGTTCCAGATATTTTCTTAAAGGTTTGGAGTCAAAGGAGCACTGTAAAAACAATATTAATGTGGCAATTATCGTTTGCATGGGCCCACCAAAGTATGGAGTTCATAGAAAGGAAAAACTTTGGCCGAAGTACAAGGAGACCCTAACCCTGGAGTTTCCTGACATAAGACCATTTTTAGGCTCCAGGCAAACTAGTTTGTCCAATCCTGTAGTGCACACACAGTTATATTTTTCACAGTCTCTGTTGTTGATCTCACGTTTCTGTATAGAAGGTCCTGGCATCTGTATATCCTACAATGAAGTCAGGATCTAATTTCAACTTGTAATTAACAGGCAATGCAGAAAGCCCTGTCCAGTACACAGGTCATTGTTGTTGTTTAAGTCTTCTCAGTGTTAAGGGAAGCTCCTTTGAGTAAATCGATGTCACAGCAGCAGTAGGGTCTTCCCTGGTAGAGGATTGCTTCTAGGTGATGTCATAAACAATGTTGGATGTTTCTTAGATGACTTTCCTGGTTCAGGGGTAACTGGAGAATACCGAACCTCTGAGGCTGGGTCATCAGGTCAATGTTCAGGGTTTGTAAGGCTCCATTGCACCACAAGATTTGTGTGTTCTTATCTCTATTAGATAAGAACTTATTTGTATGTATAGTATTTTCCATTTTAATGTGACCATGCAAACAAGGAATAATATCACTTGGTGTTATCAGCGCATAAGGGGACTGTAAGAACAAGTCCAACTATCCCCATGACCTGGTTCAAACATAAGAGTTAAACTGAGGGACTCTATCACCAAAATTCCTTATTGAACAATTCACAACGAGATTGGTACCTAGAACAATTCACAATGAGATTGGTACCTATGGGGATACTAGAACAAGTTCAACAATCCAGTTGACTTGGTTCTTATATAAACGTTAAATGGAGGGAGACTTCTACAAATTTCCTTATTTGACAAATAACAAAGGGAAGGAATGATAGAGAGGGACTCTTTCACCAAAATACCTTATCGAACAGTTCACATACTATTTTCCTTATTTAACAAATAACAAAGGGATAAAAAGTGGGAAAAATAAACAATCTAAATGGAGAGAATGGACTCAATAGTCACGGTATATGGGAACTAATCAGAAACCTAGTATACTAGCAAACACAGTTACACAGTGAAGAAAGGAAGAGGCCAAGAAGCCGCTAAGAGTGAACACGTAGGAAAAAAGTACTGGCCTCTTCTTAACCTGAGAATCCATCCTCTCATTTTTATTTTGAATATATATGGTACCCCCGCGCAAAATGGTCTCCTCCCAGACTGAGAGTCCATCCTCTCATTTTCATTTTTAATATATATGGTACATGCGGGGTCTAGTGCCCCTGCATGGTTTTCAAAATGGAGAACAATGGAAAAAAAATACCAGTGTATGTCGATCATACACCAGTGCTGCTTTGGCTCACCCTCCACCCCATGAGTCCCCCCCTTAGTGGAGG
>PVKC010036215.1:0-13276 GCA_004027635.1 Crocidura indochinensis
AGAAAGGTGCCAGAATTATAACACAGTGGTAGAGCATTTGCCTTGCACGAGGCTGATCCAGGACAGACCTGGGATCCATCCCTGGTGTCCCATATGGTCCCCTGAGCAAGAAGTGATTTCTAAGTGCATAGCCAGGAGTAACCTCTGAACGTCACAGGTTGTGCCCCAAAAACAAACAAACAAACAAAAGAAAATAAAAGGAAAATCAGGCAGGTTGCACCTGCTTTCACATTACTAGGTTTCTATTTTCTCTTCCTCCTCCTCCTCCTCCTCCTCCTCTTCTCCTCCTCCTCCTCCTTCTTCTTCCTCTTCTTCCTCTTCTTCCTCTTACTCTTCTTCTTCTTCCTCTTCTTCTTCCTCTTCTTCTTCTTCCTCCTCCTCTTCTTCTTCCTCTTCTTCTTCTTCCTCCTCCTCTTCTTCGTCTTCTTCTTCCTCTTCTTCTTCCGCTTCTTCTTCTCCTCCTCCTTCTTTTCCTTCTTCTTCCTCCTCCTCTCCTCCTCTTCCTTCTTCTTACCCTCCTCCTCCTCATTATTATTATTATCCTCCCTGTCTCTCTCTTTCATTCTCTGTCTGTCTGTCTTTGTCTCTCTGACTCATGTCATCTAAATCCCAGACTTTGTGATTGAGTTTTGTTACCATTGTTTTGAGTTTGTTTCATCTCTAATGAAAAACAGAAAAAGTGCAAAAAGAAGTCATGACACCCAAAATGAAACAACCAGCTCCTGAGTAAAATCTGAATGGAATGAGTTGGAGCAAAGGTTACCAAACCTCAGCGATAAAATCAGGGCAAAGGTCATAAACAGACTTTCACGGCAGAGGCAGCAGGTGCTGAAGACAGCAAGGGCAGTCAAGGCGCCAAGGACATTATGCTCGTGTCCACCTGCCCAGGCATGGCCCAACTCTCCACTGAAAACATTTTCTTGGCTTTAGTTTCTCTGAGTTTATTTTTTGATAAACAAGTTGCCTTTTCTCAAATGGCAGGATTGATTGCTAGAATGCAGCTTGTGCTGGTGCAGTGGAATCTCAAAGGGAATGAGACATTCAATGGTCCATCACAGGGACAGCCCAGACCGTTGGCAGCAGGAGCTTACCTGGGGGGCATGTCGTGTGGCCTAGACAAGGCTGGGAATCTGGCTGTGACTTTGTGTTCCACACGCTTCTATGCTTTTTCTAGGAGACTTCTTCACTGCAGTTGCCCTGAAAAGTTCGGATGCACGTTGAAACCTGGGTAAGTTTAGATAAATGCAAGGAAATATTAGAGATAGATGTAAGAAAACAAGAGCTCATGGTATAGAAATACTGGGAGAGACTAGCACTGCTGTGGAGACATTTATTTCATATTTGTAACAGTTCTCCTTAAATTTGAGATCACGAAAGGCAATGAATGCTATTTATTTTGTCTGATTTTTGGTGCTCTTTCATTTAACTCACAAAAACCTGCCGTGCAATTCTTAATATTTGTTTGTCTTTCATGAAACTTATTGGGGATTTCATCATTAACAAAAACCACACACAGATCCTTTGACAATAAGTCCTTGGAATAGCCTGAGGCTCCTACTAGAATTAATAAGGAACAAAATGATTGAATAATTTCTTGGCCTGCCCTTCTCCCCTTGCTGCCATGCAGAGAATTCTCACTGTTGTGCAGAGAATTCGTTCACCCACAACCACATGCTTCAGTAGTTCCATTTGACAGTTGGGGCGTGCTGATGGCCACAGTCTGTGGGTGTTAGGACCCCAAAGAGTGGTGTTGCTGGGAGCCAGCCCCATGGCCTGTGCAGTAAGACCAGCATTCCACAGTGAGCTACCCTATATCTCAATACTCTATTTTTTTTATTTGTCTCTTTCTGGGGGCCACACCCAGTGGTGCTCAGGAGTTACTCCTGGCCCAGTTCTCAGAAATTACTCCTTGGGGTAATATGGCTTGGGGTATCATATAGCATGAAAGGGATCAAATCCAGGTTGACCACATGCAATACAAACACTGTCCCTGCTGACCTATTGCTTCAGTCCCATGTAATGCTTTTTATTTATTTATTTGTTTGTTTGTTTGTTTTTGTTTTGTTTCGGGACCACACCTGTTGGAATTCAGGGGTTACTCCTGGCTTTGTGCTCAGAAATTACTCCTGGCAGGCTCAGAGTACCAATGGAATGCCATGGATCGAACTGAGGTAGGCCTCATGCAAGACATTTGTCCTACCTGTTGTGTTATCATTCCCCATGATATTTTTTTTCTTCTTTTTTTTTGGGGGGGGTCCACACCCAGTGATGCTCAGGGGTTACTCCTGGCTATTCACTCAGAAGTCGCTCCTGGCAGGTACGGGGGACCATATGGGGAACCGGGGGATCGAACCGTGGTCCGTCCTAGGTTAGCGCAGGAAGGCAGGCATCTTACCTCCAGTGCCACCGCCCGGCCCCCCATGATATGTTTTTTTAAGGAGAGTAGTTTGACACTAAATTTTTTCCTCAAAATTTTCAGAGATTTGGAGAGAGCAGAAGCAGGAAGGGTGCTTGGAGGGCAATGAAAAGAGACTGCAAGAAAATCTTAGCTGAAAAGCCATGTGGAGAAATGCACATGGCTATTAGGGCCCTGAAATAAAGCTGGATATCTCCTGAATCTTCAAAAAAATCAAAAAAATTTTTTTCAGAGGTTTTGCTCAAGAAACAATTAGGGGGCACATTTGGGTCCCTAATAGTGTTAGGCTATACTTTACCTAAAACAAAGATGATCCCTATTTCCTTTGTATGTGTGTTTACAACTTGAATTTACCCCCAAATAGAAATTGTCTTCCCTGCAAACCTGGGTGGGACTGGCTCAGAATAGCTTGAGCTATCTGTCCTTACACTATCCTTACTGCCCCACCCAGGGGTGGTCTCTGTGATCAAAAAAAAAAAAGTGGGGGGCAGTTCTGGCAGGCATCTGATGGGAGATACAAGGTAGAAGACTGCCAGACTATTCCTATTTCACCCTCAACCTGGTTTGAATTATTTCATGTGCGACCCTTATTCAGACTCATTCACCAGGGCTTGAAGATATGGTGCATGGGGTGATTTTACAGGCTAGATCACGGACAAGTTAAAACTTGATCAAGTCTGATCCAGCAGTGAGAAACCCATCACCAGCAGCAAGATTCCCCTAAGTCTTCAGCCACTAGACTCAGCCCAACCTCATGCCCCTGGCTGTCCACCCTGGTGATGTGGAGAAGCCTCCCTCTTCCTCCAAGTCTAAGGTTCTTCCTGCTCAGGACAGAGGATGGGCACTGGGTGTGGGGTCTTCCTTCTCCTTGAGAATTCCAGAAAATGTCTTTTCCAGATGGCCTCAGTTCTCAGTTAACCTCAGCTGACCTGCCTCTCCTTAGAGGCCACTCACACAGCTCCCAAGACAACCAACAACCCGGTGTTTGTGGGGAATAAAATGCCTTTGTCTTCGAAATATCTGCCAATGTGGTTGGACTCATTCATATTCTGAATTTCCAACTCCCCCTTTCTACCTCACATGTATTTTCTTGAATTCTTCATGTTTTGAAAGTTCTAATTGCAAATGCCATAGTTTGAAAATAGGCCATTTGTGTGAGAACCAAAGCCCCTGGGTCCAAGATGGTCCCAAAGCTCAGTAAAGTAATTGTTAGACAGGTCAAAAGTTCAGGCTCAGGTGGAGAGGTGTGGAGAGGAGGGAGATTTGGGGCATTGGTGATGGGAATGTTGCACTGGTGAAGGTGGGTGAAACCCAACTACAAGCATATTTGTAATCAAGATGTTTAAATAAAGATATTAAAAAAAGTTTAGGCTCACTGTATTTTTCCACTCTGAGCTAAAGCAGGAGTTAGCTCAGGGTAAACCATGGAATGGACTCTCTAAAGGTCAGGACCACCACTGTTCTGTTGAGACAGAGGGACTAGATGGGTTCAGAATATTCCACCTGATATGGCCCCTTGACAAAGTTGAGTCAGATGAGTCAGAGATAAGTTGGACATCTATTCCATGATATTATGTGATCTGTGCACAAATAGATGTAGGCCATTCATGTATATAGAAAAGGATGAACTGTTTGTATTAACCAATTAATGACTTGTGTTTTTGAAGCTTTTAAAACCTATATAAACTGCTTGAAACTTTGACTTGAGGTCCTTGTCAAGACTCCACTGAGTTGAAAGTGAATTGAACCTCCGTTAGCCAAATAAATTCTCTTTTGCACCTTGCATTATTGGAGGTGGTCTTTGACTCTCAGCGCCAATTTGGGTAGTCAACTCGAACCCTATTTTTGAAAATTTATAATGCTTTGAAAAATAAATATGTATACAATGTTATTTAATCTTCAATATGAAATCATTATCAAATAAATAAAATAATAGAGTATAATATGACTGGTGCATTAAGCCCTTATGATGGACTTGGATGGTGGATGCAGGTGGAGGCCTTTCTCTGCCATCCCAGGCCACGTGGCTTTATCCCCCATTAACCGTCAGGTCATCATCTTTAGGTGGTCGGGGCGGGGAGAAATCTCACTCACAGGCAGGCTTCCAGAGAGATAGCATCTTTATTCAGCCCTAGCCAACAGATGTGACTGCTAACCATTTACACATTCAGCCATTCTTAGCTTGCCCTGCGTCTTAACTCCTTTCAGCCATCTTCCCTCTGACCTCCATGCTGGCAAAGGCCAAAAGCCCCTAATCCCTTGGGTCAAAGTCTTTATCTAACCTTTCCAAGATCCCTCCCAGGAAATGGACGGGGTCTTGCAGGTAAAGTGTCAAGTCCTATCTGCCAAAGACTTCTCCCATAAATGGGAGGGACTTGCAGGTAACTCTGTAAACCGGGGTGGAGTTACATGTGACTAAATAATTTTATAGCTTTACGGTAAAATTTTAATCTACATATGAAATGAAAAGAAGAAACTATAAGAAAGATAAGGAAGAGCCGGAGAGATAGCATAGCCATAGGGCTTTTACCTGGCCTTGCAAGAGGCCAACCCTGGTTCTATTCCTGGTATCCCCATATGGTCCCTGAGCCACCAGGAGTGATTTCCTTTATTTTTGAAACGCTAAAATATTTATTTATTTTTTTAGTTTATTTTTTAATAATATTTTTATTGCGTCACCTTGATTACAGATATAATTGTAGTTGGGTATCAGTTATATAATAAATATTCCCTTCACCAGTGCAACATTCTCATCACCAATGCCACTCATCTCCCATCTCCCCCTTGCCCAGCCTGTATTTGAGACAGGCCTTGCACTTCTCTCACTCATCCAGGAGTAATTTCTTTTTTTTTTGTTTTTTTGTTTTTTTGGGCCACACCCGGTGACGCTCAGGGGTTACTCCTTGCTATTCACTCAGAAGTCGCTCCTGGCAGGCACGGGGGACCATATGGGGCACCGGGATTCAGACCGATGACCTTTTGCATGAAAGGCAAACGCCTTACCTCCATGCTATCTCCCGGGCCCCAGGAGTAATTTCTGAGTGCAAAGCCAGAAGTAACCCCTGAGCACTGCTGAGTGTGGACTCCCCAAAAAAGATAATTGGACAGTGTATAAGTGCTTATCTTGCATATGGTCAAGGCAGGCTCCATCCCAGCACAAGATATGGTCCCCTGAGTTATTCTTGAGCACAGAGCCAGGTGTGAACCCTGAGCACAGAGCCTTGAACACCACTGACTAAAAAAGAGAAACGTAATTATCTAGAAAACAAAATATGATAGTAAAGATTTCAGAGGAACCATAACCTAAAATATTTATAAATATAATTAATGCATAGTTATTCATTATGAGAATATTATAAATTGGTACCAAATACTAAATGCACTGAGAAAAGTGCAAATGTCATAAAACTTAAGCTACATCACAAGTTCAAATAGGGTTTGGAGCAATAATAGTACAGTGCAAAGTGTACTGTCCTTGCTGTGGGAGACCCAGGTTCAATTTCTGGTACCCGATCTGGTCCCCAAAGCCCAACCAGGAGTGAGCCCTGATCATAGAGCTAGGACCAAAAATAAACGCAAAAAAATCTCTTTGTTGGGGCTGGAGAGATAGCATGGAGGTAAAGTGTTTGCCTTGCATGCAGAAGGTCAGTGGTTTGAATCTCGGCATCCCATATGGTCCCCTGAGCCTGCCAGGAGTGAGTTCTGAGCATAGAGCCAGGAGTAATCCCTGAGCACATTGGGAGTGACCCAAAAACCAGTATGTATGTATATATATATATATATATATATATATATATATATATATATATATAGTTTGTTTGTTTTGGGCCATACCTGGTGGCACTCACGGGTTACTCCTGGCTCTATGTTCATGAATCACTCCTAGTAGACTCTGGGAACCCTATAGAATGCCGGGGATCTAGTCTGCATAAGCCACATGCAAGGCAATGCTCTCCCTACTGTATTATCGCTCCAGTCCCCAAAATATCATGTTTTTTTTTTAATAGACTTTGCAAAATACAGAAGCCTGTATTTCTTCTCTTCTGGACAACTTACATTCTTTGAGTTGCAAAAGGAATCTCTAAAGACTCTGTGCATGGCTTGTACCCACTTGCAGCATACTTTCATCTCAAAGTCCACATGTGCTTGAGTTCATCATTGACTTCATTGCCCTAAATGTTATGTAAGAGAAAAGTCCATCCTTTAACTACAATGTATTCTCTGCAGATGTTCTTGATTTCCATATTCAAAAACAAATTTACAACTATATAAAATTGTGAATTGAATGCTTTCATTAAAATATATGCTTTAACACTGTCAGAATGACAAACTTTTTGAAAGATGTGATATACTCACATTTTGATTTAGTCCCTAGGTTCTAGATTTGGTGTTGGGAACCATATACTTCTGATGTGGGAGATGACCAAAAGGGGGCCCTAGGTTGACCCCTGCCACTGCCTGATCCCCAAAGTACTGCCTGGAGTTCCTCCCAGATGCCTCCAAGTGTGGACTCTCAACTCCCAAAAGAATATTCCAGAATGGCTTCCTTGTGGTGCACTGTCTTCCTTGACATGATTAGTGATTCATAAAGAACCTTATGACTAAGGGAACTCAGAAAAGGGACCCATCTTATGGCACTTTGATTCCTTGACTCCTCCCCTACCCCCTTGCCTGTGCCTTTTTTTTTTTTTTTTTTTGCCTATGGTCAATGATGTTAAATCTTTGTTTTTGAATAAGTTAGTCTCTGGAAAGAACTGAAAGTCATTTGAAGCAAGGAAAACAAAGATGATTTCACAAAGAAATAACAGCATTTGGGATCTCAAATAAGGTATTATTTTTTTTTTTTTTTGGTTTTTTGGGTCACACCCGGCAGTGCTCAGGGGTTACTCCTGGCTCCATGCTCAGAAATTGCTCCTGGCAGGCACGGGGGACCATATGGGGCACCGGGATTCGAACCGATGACCTTTTGCATGAAAGGCAAACACCCTACCTCCATGCTATCTCCCGGGCCCCAAAAAAAAATGTTTTAAGTTCAGTAGTTCAATCACCTCTGTTACTCATACTAAGGGTAAGTTGGAGTAGAATGATAGAATAGCAGGGAAGGCTGTGCCTTGCATGCAGCCAACCCAAGTATGATCCCTCACATCCCATATGGTCCCCTGAGCCTCACTAGGAGTGATTCCTGAGTGCAGAGCCAGTAATGGGTCTTGAGCACCACCAGGTCTTCTCCCCTCCATAAAAAGGAGAAAATACCTTGATGTTAGTTTTTCCTTATATGTAGCTTATTTTCTTTTTTCTAATCATAGAGGTGGCAAATATCAATTTTTTTTTAAGTATTACCTCTGAAGTTACCTCTTACTTACAACAATGATTCCCAAGTCACTGAAGCAAGGGTAATTAAAGAGAAGGGAAATTGTTTTAATGAATGAGGTTAATGAGCATTTTCTCACCCACCCCATTTTGGGCCTACATCTTGCGGTGCTTATTGTCACTCACAGTTCAGTGCCTGGGGGACCATGTGCAGCTGGGATGGAAGTGGGGTGTCCCTCAGACACAGCCTCGCTCCCTGCTGCTGAACCCCTCTGAACCTCAGACTAGCATTTTCTATCCTAGAGACATAAACATAAAAGAAAAGTATATTGAAAGAGAGAAAAGTGGGGCCGGTGAGGTGGCGCTAGAGGTAAGGTGTCTACCTTGCAAGCGCTAGCCAAGGAAGGACCGCGGCTCGATCCCCCAGCGTCCCATATGGTCTCCCCAAGCCAGGGGCAATTTCTGAGCTCTTAGCTAGGAGTAACCCCTGAGCATCAAACGGATGTGGCCCCCCCCAAAAAAACAAGAGAGAGAGAGAGAGAGAGAGAGAGAGAGAGAGAGAGAAGTGAAGCGCCAGAAACAGCACAGCAGGTAGGGCAGTGGCTGACCCTGGTTCAATTCTCAGCATCTCATATGGTTCCTAAGCACAGAGCCAGGAGTAACGCCTAGGTATGATGACAGGGCATGGCCCCAAAACAAACAAACAAAAATAAAAAAAAGGAAGAAAAATGAATAGAAGACTGAAAAATAATATAGCCCCCACACATACATTGTAACAGATCAATGTACCTTACTAGAACCAGGTGAGAGCATTAGTAGAAAATGTGCTAAAAACACGCAGTGGGCAGCTTCACCACTAATGTGCCTGTTCCTGGGCCAGAGCTGTGAACTTTGGGTGGACTTTCGGGACTGCTGGCTGCCTGGAGGAGGCATTGTGGGCCTTGACTGGAGGGCACCCTACAAGAAGGGCATGAGAGCATAGAAACACTGGGAATGGGGAGCTTTGGTGCAAATTCCTGACTCAGCATCAGTCACTAAGGTTAGGAGAGTTCCTGGGACGCCTCAGAGCATGGAGGGAGTTTGATGTACATTAATCCTGTCCACTTTTTGCAATGGATTACTTGACATTCACTTCAAAGAATAGCCTGAAACAATAGAGAAGAGGGCCAGGAGGAAGGTCCATGGGAAGAAACCTGTCACAAAGTGCTGGGGAGGCAATTAGAGCAGAGGAGGAACCACGATGACAATGAGAGTTGGGAATATCTCTGGACAAGAACTAGGTGCTGAAAGGATAGAAAGTAATAGGCATGATATCCCTTCAGTAACAGCAAATCACAGTGTGTAAAAGGAAGTGTGTGTGTTTGTGGGGGGGGGCAAGAGGGAAAGGGCAGAGGGAGGATGGGAGGGAAACTGGGGACTTTGGTGGCAGGAAATGTTCCCTGGTTAAGAGTATTAGACATTGTATAACTTTTTAAAACTCAACCACCATGATGACCTTTATAATTATCTACTATCTCATGGTAGTTCAATTAAAAATATTTTTAAATTCTTTAAAAAAAAGACTATCTTTTGAAATCCAAAGTTTTGTTGTTGTTTTCTTGGTGGTGGTGGTGGGGTTGGTTTTAGGATCATACCTGGTGGTGATCAGTGCTTACTCCTGGCTCTATGCTCAGGGATCAAGGGACTATCTGAGGATTGAACCTGGGTCAGCAGCAGCATGCAAGGCAAACACCCTGCCAGATGTACAATCTTTCTGACCCTGAAACTCAAAGTTCTTTTGAATTCAATTTGAAATTAGAATAGTGCAAAAGAGAACAAAAAAGGGGCCAGGCGGTGGCGCTGCAGGTAAGGTGTCTACCTTACTGCGCTAGCCTTGGACGGACCACGGTTCGATCCCCCGGTTCCCATATGGTCCCCGATGCCTGCCAAAAGCGACTTCTGAGCGCATAGCCAGGAGTAACCCCTGAGCGTCACTGGATGTGGCCCAAAAACCAAAAAAAAAAAAAAAAAAGAGAGAGAACAAAAAAAAATGAGGAGAACAAGTAGTTTGATGTTTGGACCATTTTAAAACAAAGAGTTCCCACAGCTCAAGGCTGAAAGGGAAAATTTTATTAGTTTTGCTCAGGACCTATTATTATCGATTTAGTAACTCACCCTTGAATTAGATTAGAGTATCACCATGATTACTATATTTATTATATTACAAGGGGCTTATAGAGTGTGCCATTTGGAGTTTCATGATTATTTTAACCTAGAAACAGTAATAATGCTTAATAAGGGAAAACTTGCTTTAAATCATGCCATTTAACAATATGTAGTTAAATCACATGTAATTTTTGTTTGATAGATAAATTTTAAATTTTACTACATTCAACTTAGTAAGTAGCCAGAAAGAATAGTACCAGACATAGTCTTCATATCACTGGGACTTGTGGGTGCAAACAATGTGACTGAATTCTGTTCCCTTCTAAAAGACTCTTATGGGTCTTTATTTTACATAGCTGTCACCAGAAAACAATTTTTGCATGCTAATAGCTGATTTTATTACCCAGACAGGGATAAATTAATTAAAATTAAAATTAATTTCTCATCCTCAGTCAATCCTATCTCTATGTCCTGGTGACTCTGCTTCATGGAACATATTTTCCTCAAAACTTGGATCAAGGGGATGTGGAGCTAGTAAGGGGTTTGCCGTTAGGAAGCCAATCCATCTTCCATCCTTGCACTCACTAGGGTTGTTTCAACGTGACCAGCAATGACCCCTGAGCAGAGCCAGGATTAACATGCTCCTGAGTACCTCAGCTCTATTGTTTACTCTTAACAATTCATTTTGCATATTGACAAACGTTATTTTGAGAAGACTGAGCATGAGGAACCATGGAACAAAAATGGTTCATGAACCCCTAAGGGTTCTTTTCTTTTTTTTGTTGTTGTTGTTGTGGTTTTTGGGTCACACCTGACAGTGCTCAGGGGTTACTCCTGGCTCCAGCAGGCACAGGGGACCATATGGGGCACCGGGACCCGAACAGATGACCCTTTGCATGAAAGGCAAACGCCCTACCTCCATGCTATCTCCCGGGCCCCGGTCAATTATTTTCAACCTTGAGACATTCCCCCCTTTAAAAAGAGGAAGTGAAGCTCCTATGGACTGATTCAGCATTTTGGGCCCTGTGACCTCAGTCCCATCAGGCACTGGGCAAACTACTGTTTCTCATTTCCAAGCATCTTCCTCATCTCCCCCACATCTTCTCAGCAATCAATTCCCAGCTTCTGGCGGCTACTGAGCTCTGTCCTGGTTCCATGAACTTGCCTGTGTGAATGTTTCCTAGACAAGTAATCATGTGATTAACACATGCCCTTCGGGCCTTTTTGTCCACAGACTATAAAGCTTTTGGTGTCCATCTAAGTTGTATATATTAAAATGCTTTTCTCTTTTTGTTTTTGTTTTTAGGGCTGCACCTGGGGTGCTCAGGGATTTCTCTACATTCTTACCAATACATGTTACTTTCTGGAATTAAAAAAAAGTATTAGACCCCAGCATGGGGTTTGGGGAAGCCCCATGTGGAAGGCCTTCTCTCTAACTTGGGTGTGCTGGGGGCCTTGATAGGCTCCTAGCTGTCCCTTCTTCGGCCCCCGGCCTCCAGGCCTTCTGGAGTGGCAGCCCAGATGACCAGACCAGGTGGGTTTGGGTGGGGGGGGTGTCCCCTCCTAGATGGGGTCCCAAGCTTTCCCCGCCCTTCCCCTAGCTCTGGGGTGGGAAGAGTCCTGGGTGTGGAGTGGGCGGAACCTGGCTTCTGGCTCTCTGTCTATCCTTTCTTGAGCTGGAGACAGGGTCTACCCAGCATGGGGTTTGGGGAAGCCCCATGTGGAAGGCCTTCTCTCTAACTTAGGTGTGCTGGGGGCCTTGATAGGCCCCTAGCTGTCCCCTCTTCGGCCCCCGGCCTCCAGGCCTTCTGTGGTGGCAGCACAGGTGGCCAGACAGGTTGGTTTGGGGGGTGTCCCCTCCTAGATGGGGTCACAAGCTTTCCCCACCCTTCCCCTAGCTCTGGGATGGGAAGAGTCCAGGGTGTGAGCAGGCGGAACCTGGCTTCTGGCTCTCTGTCTATCCTTTCTTGAGCTAGAGGCAGGGTCTACCCAGCATGGGGTTTGGGGAAGCCCCATGTGGAAGGCCTTCTATCTAACTTAGGTATGCTGGGGGCCTTGATAGGCTCCTAGCTGTCCCCTCTTCGGGCCCCCCCCCAGGCCTCCAGGCATCCTGGGGTGGAAACCGCGTGGGGGCTGCGCACGCACTGCATATATTAAGAATGTTCCCCATCCTTATGTTATTGTTTGTGTATCCGGAATGTCTACTTGTATTCTGCCCTTTCCCACTCCCCTACAAAGCTTATTTTTTACTCCTTTACTCTTACCGTCCCAAACACCACTAACCCACATTACTCTTTTTTTTTTTTTTTTTTGGTTTTTGGGTCACACCCAGCTGTGCTCAGGGGTTACTCCTGGCTATCTGCTCAGAAATAGCTCCTGCCAGGCACGGGGGACCATGTGGGACACCGGGATTCGAACCAACCACCTTTGGTCCTGGATAGACTGTTTGCAAGGCAAACGCCGCTGTGCTATCTCTCTGGGTCCCACATTACTGTTTCTAACTTCAGTGCTTCACAATCCTAATCACAGACAAACACCATGTGTTGTGTTTAACAACCCTGAACTATTTCAAAAGACATTCAATGGACAGGAATTTCTTTAGAATATTCTCTTTTTTTTTTCTTTTATATCTATAAATCTTACTAAATATTCTCTTAACAAAGACGGTTCTAACCACTTTTTTTCTTCTCTTTATGAGTTGTTCAATAAGTAATTCTGGTGATAGAATCCCCCAGTTAATGCTTTTGATTGAACCATGTCATTGAGTTTGTTGGACTTGTTCTTGTGCTTTCCATATTCACCATTAACACCACGTGGCATTGTTCCTTTTTGCATAGGCACATTAAAATGGGAAATTACTATCCATACAAATAAGATCTTATTTAATAGAGATTGGAACACACAAATCTTGTAGTGTAAAGAGACCTTATACCCTGAAAACTGACATAATGACCTGGCACAGGCCTCAGAAGAAAGGGCATTATCCATTCACCTCTGAACCATGGAAGCCATCCACGAAACATCCACGTTGTCTATAACATCACAAGGAAACAATCCTCTATCACGGAAGACCCTACCACTGCTCAAAAGTCGAACTGCTCAGAATTGTATTCCCTTAACACTGAGAAGACTAACAACAACAAGAACCTGCTTACAGGATAGGGCTTCATGCTTTGCCCTCTAATTATGAGGTGAGGCAGGAGGACGCTCCACATCCTAACTTCAATGCAGGATATGCAGATTCAAGGATCTTTGATACAGAAACATGATACCAACAACAGAGACTGTAAAAAATAAAAGTGTGTTGGCACTACAATGTATTGGATTGGACTATCTAGCTTGCCTGGAGCCTAGAGTTGGTCTTATGCCAGGAAACTTCAGGGATAGGGTCTCTATGTATTTAGG